>JAVQJF010006909.1:0-50024 GCA_036023855.1 Gadopsis marmoratus
CACACACACACACACACACACACACACACACACACACACACACACACACACACACACACACACACACACACACACACACACACACACACACAAACCTGTTTCACTTGTATAACTGACAACGTCTCATTTATTGTTACATGTTAATGGAGCATGGAGAGAAATGATGTCATATCCAAACAGATCAAGTTCACCTGTGTGTACTTGTGTGTGTGTGTCATTTGTAAACAGTCATCCTTCATCCAGAGAGTAGTTTGATGATGCAAATAAGGGGGACAGCTTCCTTAAATGAACAGACTCTCCTATCTGTGAACAAAAAGATGACCCAATGTCAGCTGTGTTGACTTTGCATGAATGGGTGAGAAGCAGAAGTAATATACAGGCTGTATTGACATTATAAATGTTTGCATTGTGTCGGAGCAGTCGCTGGACTTTCTGCGTTGTGTATTGTATGGAAGCGTGGGAACAGAGTCATTAAATGTCAGTCACACAGAGAGGAGTCCTCTGTGGAATCAATCAGACAGAACCAGGGCTAATCCGGGAAGGGCTGGACATGGGCCTTGGTGTGTGTGAGAGAGAGAGAGGTGCTGAGTCACACAGCCTCTCTCATTTCTCTTTGCCTCTTTCTTGTGCCTTTTCCCTTATCTATCCCTCCCCTTTTTCCGCTCTTGTTTCCTCTCCTTGTTATGTTTTTGATTTCCTTTCCAGGCTCATATATATTTGTCTGTCATCGATGAACATCCTCTCCTTCCCTTTTTGTTTCCTCCCTCCTGAAGATCGATGCAGATTTCTGACTACTTGATGTTGTATAACTGCGAATCAACATAGAAACAAAGTAGCTCTTCACAAAGCTAGCTCTGAGACCCAAAGGAGGGGAAGTGTGAAGGCACTACTGAATGTTTCCTCTTGGAGCAGATTTACTGCGAGACAATAAATCAGTGCCTTTGGCTTTATTGTGGATTTTGGTACTGGCACTGTTGGAGCTGCTATTGTGCTCCTATTCATAGGCCCTCAGACATTTGACTGAGTATGCTGACTCCCTGTGGGTGAGTTAAGTACTGCCAAAACACGTTCTCCTTCCTCACACTGCTGAGCTTGAATCTCTGCATTTTATCAGCTATTAATCAGGTTGAAAAGCCTTACAAAGCATTGACTTCAGTTTCCTAAAAAATAACTTATTAAAAGTATTTAATAAGTCTTGCATGTCTTTACAATAGTCTAACACAGAAAAGTTATTTTTAAAATGTTTTTGTATCTGATTGCGGGCTGTTAGTGAGATTGTTTCAACAGCGGATTGTCGTGCAGGAAACTTTTTTTTTTCTTGTGTGTGTGTAGTTTCATTCAGCACAGTCAGTCCTGCAGCAAACACTGTCACTACTGCAAGCTACAGTAGCTAGGAAGCTCATTGTCTCATAATGTACGAGTGTCGATTTTAGAAAAAAACTAGCATGACAATTTTTAAAATTGGTTAATCCATCCAGTCTATATCTCCTCTCTAATTTAATAGATTTTATTATTAGGAGTTATTGTTGTATACTGCTGGGAAGTACTGAAAAAAACTGATGTGCTAAATCATTCTAGGCCATATCATCCCTACTGGTTTTCCATCATACTTTCATACTATGGTAGGCATGACAGGTATTACATTGTATTAGAAAGGTCTTAAATTTAACTTGCAAAAATCCTGTGAACTCAGTTTACTTGTCACATTAACACATTCTTAGGCCTTAAACATAAATAATTTACACCTGATGGGTATCTAAATGTAGCTTAGTGGAGTGCTGCTTTGTCTGTACTGAGTTAATTAGTCAGGTGGGAGTTTGCTGCAGACTTTGTCAGTTGTCACTTTGTCTCTAATGCACTCTGTGAGGGTGTCTAATACAGAATAATTGCTGGGAAATTTAGTTTCAAGCTCTACGGTTGTGTGTGTGTGTGTGTGTGTGGGCAGGTGCCTGGATAAAGAGCAGTTGGGGTCATGTGCAGAGGGAGGGCAACCAGCTCAGTCTGACCTATATTGCTCCCCAGCTGGGATATTGGGTGGCTGCCATGTCTCCACTAAACCCAGGTGAGAAACTACTTTGACACAGATTATATTTACAGTCAAAAACACAACACACATTTTGGTGTTATGTTCTCACACACTGTATTTGAACAGTGTTGTATAAACATGTAGAGTACACATAGTCATAATCTTAAGAAACACCAGCAAAACCTGTTTAGTATAAATATCAGTTTTTTTTTGAGCTCATCTTTTCACTTCCGTTTCCCCATCTCTTGTCTGTCCAACAGGTCCAGTGTTTGCAAAGGACATCAGCACATACCACACCGTGTTTCTGTTAGCTATACTGGGAGGCATGGCTCTCATCCTTCTCTGCCTGCTCTGCCTCCTGTTGTACTACTGCAGGTGCATGAAACACCCTTCCACAGCAATATATCCTGTCTTAAAGATGGTCAGAAGTTGCCAGATTTGTCTCCAAAATCAGGCAAACAAAGGCAACATGACACGAATATAATATAATGGGTGAATTATTATAACTGGTTATGTGGAAAGTGTGAATGTACAGTTGCTGAGTACTGAAGTTCACCCAACTTAGGATACTTTTGTGACTTAACATATCAAGCCATTTTAAAGGGGTCATATGCATGTGGCTCATCCTCTTTATCCATGTATCCATCTTCAGGTGTGATCAGTACCAAAGAAATCAAAATTCACACATAAAGTTGTTTATAGCAGGTCACATGAAGTAGTGCAGTGAATGAAAATGTTAAGATGTTTGATTAATCAGTGTAAACAAAGCAGGCTGCTACTGCACAAGTACTCAGGTACCGGTGCTGTACTGCATATAAAATGTTGTTCTGTTGAATCACAACATCTTCCGTGTCTCTGTGCTCTGCAGGCGTCGCTGTTTGAAGCCTCGAGGGTCTCACCGCAAGCTCACACTGTCCTCTGGTCTGGACAGCAGTAAGAGGGACCAAGCCACCTCCATGTCCCACCTGAACCTCATCAGCAACGAGGTCTGTATGTCTGTCTTACAGAGAAGGGTTCAATCTTGGGAATATCAAACGGAGGAACTGCTTATCTTTAGAGTTAAGACCAGAGGCCTGTACTACGAAGCAGGGTTTGGGGTTAGCGAGGTAACTTCAGGTTTGACTCTGGGTTTTCAGGGTTACGACGGTGGTTCACTTCTTACCGGCATAAATCACTATGTGAACTTGTGCTGCACCTCGCAGATTGCGAGAGGGGCTCAATATATGAGAGATACAGATTCTCACTTATCTGTGTCAGCATCTTGCAAGCAATGTCAAAGCCATGTCATTTTTGCTTTTGTTCCCGATATCATCCTGCAACAGAGACTGACTGAAGCAGTAAAGCCTTTGCAAATTTTGCGTATTTCTCTAATATTATAGTTTGCTCTTTGTTGGTAAAATATGCTTCTACCGGCATACTTGTCGTGTTTGTGATTGGCCGTATGTTGCAAACATCGCCCCTTTTTATGTGAACACGCTCATTGCTAGATGAGGAAAGCTCTTCATGTCAGGGAACATCTGCCTAGCTGAGGGGTCCTTAAGCATGAAATTAAAGTTCCATGGAGGGGCTGAGCTGGAACTCTTTCATTTCTGTGGTGGGCAGAAAATGGAAAAATGTTTGTCTCAAACTACGAACAATCAATACTGTTGAGAAACTTCTCTTATTTTGTCTGACAAAATTACTTTGATAAATCTGATATTTTTCTTGGTTTGTGTTGGCGTTATATCTTGATTTACATTGAGTATATTTAAAAAGTTTCTTATACATTTTATTTATATTTCATTGTCTAGGTGAAACTTGTTTCCACGGCGACTGAGCCCGACATGACCACACCAATGCTGAAGCCTTTCTCATATGAGCACCAAGATAATCAACGTCAACACAGCGTAATCCATCACAGCAAACATAGCCGCTCCTCTCTTGGCAACAGCCACCATGGCTCATCTCTTGGCAATCTGACGCCTCGCAGCAGAGACTACCGGCAGTCAGTGGAGACGTTCCAATTAAAGGCTGCCCTTTCATCCGGAACAGACAGGGGCTACCGTCAATCATACACCTCCGTCTGCTCATCCAGCAACCCAATTTCAGATACACTGTCATCTGCCAATCACGGTCAGGTGTCTGCTAACCATCTGAGCAGTGTTGGGATTGTTGATTGCATCTCCCCTTCTTCTCCTCCTCACTCCCCCAGTCGAAGGGAGGGATGTGAGTGCAGAGCTACTGACTATCTTCTGTCCCGCTCTGTGGACCACCTGGAGCGCCCCAGTCCCCCGTTGCTCTCCCGGCCTGGCCAACTGCTCTGCTGCGGCTCTGTGGACCTGCTGAGTGGAGGAGAAGGCTACCCGAGGGTGCGTCCTACACTGGTAATCCCAGCACACTACATGCGCCTGCCTGGGGAGCACCCTCTGTCCGGTCAGGCCCTCCTGCTGCAGACTGACCAACAGAGTGACTTAGAGACCATCCAGGCTGAACTCAATGCCTCACATTCCCAGCAGCCCCTGGGGCAAACTCCCACTGACTGCAGCCCAGGTCCCACCAAGCAGGTTGATGGAGAGGGGCACGGCCTGTCAGAATCTCTGTCTATTCCAGCAGCACTTGGGGAAACGGGTCTAGTGGAAATCAACAGTGAGGACACCCTGTTGGCTGAAAAAACTTTAATGGAGCTAAGAGGAGGGAAGCCTCTGCCTCACCCACGCGCCTGGTTTGTCTCACTTGATGGACGCTCCAACGCTCATATTCGCCACTCCTACATCGACCTCCAACGGGCGGGGTGCCATGGCAACACACCAGGTGGAGGAGGTCAGCAAGTTAATAGCAGAGGTGGGAGGCGTGGCAATGGCAACGATGCCAGTCTGGACTCCGGTGTAGACTTGAACGAGCTGAGAGTGGGCCGCAGGGGGAGAGATGGAGAGCGGGAGGAAAGAGAGATTGAGAAAGACAGGTCGAAGGGCACAACACCAGCCATGGCCTACACTCAGCTGGTGTATGTGGATGATCTGGATGGGGGCGGCAGCGAGGAGGAGACACCCAAGTGCAGCCCACAGGACAGTAAAACAGGACCCATCCTGTCAGACAAAACAGAGGATCAGAGAGGGGATCAGGGGCAGCGGGATGTGGAGGGGAAACGAGTAGAGGGAGTACAAATACAAGAGGAACCGCCCTCACTTTCCTCCTCATCCCCTGCTTCTCCTCCTCCCCTGCCAACCCCAGAGGGAGAGACTTTCAGGACTGATCGCACGCTGCTGTCAGTCTCTCCTGATGACAATGCAGCACGCGAGGATGGAGAGGAGGAGAAGAAGAGTCCCTGGCAGAGGAGAGAGGAGCGACCCCTGCTGGCCTTCAACCTTAAATGAGCCATAGATGACCAGTTAAAGGATAGGTTCACACTTTTTCTTAAAAGAATACTCACACGCCCATATGTACATTGAAAGCAGTTTTGGTTGCTGTAATTGGGTCCTCCTGTACATTCTGGCCTTTCTTAAAGCAATGCCAATGTAAGTTATAGTAATTATAACTTCAAAAATCATACTCCTTAGTCATAATAACTAAGTCACATCCTAACACAGAGACGTAGTTTGACTTACACTTCCTGATATCATTATCTCAAATGTCCATTGTGAATAAACATTCATAAATCTGCTTAGAGATCGTAGCAAAAAGATACTCTTATAACTCCAGAACTTGCCATTCATCAGTATTAGAGTAATCCAGTGATAGTTGTCACCCATGGATACACAATGCAAATGGAAACTACTAGGAAACTACTATTAGAGAACTCGGCATACATTTAATGGTGCCAATTTTCTAAAATGTGAGCACATATAGGAAACAAACAGGGCTCTAGCTGGTGCAATTATCAGACTTTGAAAACCCCTGATTTACAACGATAGTTACTGGTAGTATGGTAAATGGACTATACTTGTATAGCGCCTTTCAACCATTCCAACACTTCCCAAAGCGCTCTAACAGTAACTCTAATTCACACATTCACACACCGATGGCGACACAGCTGCCATGCAAGGTGCTGGCCTCCACCGGGGGCAACTTAGTGTTCAGTGTCTTGCCAAAGGACACTTTGACATGTGGACAGGAGGAGCTGAGATCGAACCACCAGCCCAGGGATGAACCCACTCTACCTTCTGATCCACAGCCGCCCTAATACTCTGTATAGTGCAAGTCTAATAGATACAATATTTTATCATGTACAGCTATGGCATGGTTCTTCATTTGAATTGCATAGATGAGTATTTGGAGCAACTATACACTGAATCTCTATAGACACAGTTATAAACATGTATGTAAAATATAGGATTTTATGTAGCACACAGCTTGGGTAATAATAATAAAGTGGTTGGTGACATCCCAATTTATGTTACTATCCCTCTGCTGTGACTCAGCAAGGAAGCACAAAGAGGCAGTTTTGTACTAAGAAGACTATAACCTGGCTTGTTTAACTGGAGACCGATATTATCTTCAACTGAACTTTTAAAAAGCAGTTTTAATCAGAACAAGAACCCCCAGCTCTTTCATTGAAATCACTTTAGGAAAAGATCCCTGCTAGTGTAGACCGGAAAGAACATTCACGGCAACCAAAACTCTTAAACTGTACATATGAGCCTGTCAGTTTTGTTTTGAGCCTTTCCTTTAAACCTGACTCCCTCTCTGCCCAGACCATAACGTGAAGTATATGATCGTTTAAATTGAAGCCCTTTGTCTTTCTTTTTATATATATATAGCACTGAAAAGATATTTCAGCACTGGGATACCTTCTAGTCAATAACATGAGTGGATGGGTCAGATCCTTCATGAATTTCCAGGGCCCCTTTATGAAATGACCACGGTTGTCCTCCACTTTGTCATCCTTGCAACACTCCACATACACAGACCACTCATTAGGCACAATATACACATTGCCTGAGGGAGACAAACAGACTTTGGAGGCACGAAATTATAATATTTTATGCACAACAAATATATGCCTTTTTTTTTATAAATAGCCTTGTAAGCATAAAGGAACTGTAGTAGAAACGGATGATGGGTGGTTCTCACAAATGAAAGACTACAGGAACCTTTTTTTCTTGAGCCATATTGGCCTTAGTCCACTGACACACTAAACTGCTTTAAAGTGACACAACCCTAATTTAGCCTACACGGACTGATTTTTGAGATTGTGGAGCATCTGTGCAAAATGTGGCACGTGATTCTACCTTTTCACAGTCCGTTAGCAAATTAAGCTGATTTCTGCACAAGAATCACCCCTGACCTGAACATGTAAATCCTGTACTTTGAAGTGTTTTGAGTTTGTTGCTAGAATTTAATCTAGCCTGTCATAAGGCCGTATGAGTGTTTACATGATCTACGCTGGGGATAAAGTGTTTGGACTGTAGAAATTAAACCACTATCCGCATTGCAACGTAATCAGATAATGTGACACACCACTATGCTGGTGGTTAAGGATGTAATACCACTACAAAACTGTAGTTCCATCCCAAAATAATTGCGAGGTGTAATAATATGAAGGGTTTTGTAATTGTTGAACCACTGACTGGCATATTTTTGCTCTGAAGGCTATGCATCACTTTTATACGGCTGCTTGAGATGCCTTTTTTGTAATTTTAATCACTTTGATTTTAATTGCCAACATGAAGTATTTTACCTGAAGATAGGGTATTTTTGTTTCTTCCAATATGTTAAGGGCTTCTCTTTTTCACCCGCCTTATTGTTAGAGCTACAACAGACTGCATACGTTTTACCTGAAACCAAACTATTTTTGCATGCTGTCTTTCGCCTTTTGTTTTCCTTTTCCTCATGTTCCAAGTGCCTTTGAACAACCTGACTCTGCAACATTTTTGTGGAACAGATCATTTTATTTATTTCTCACCTTCTTTTGCCTTCAGCTTTCCTCCTCTCTACCTCAGCCTTCCCTTTCTCTCCCACTTGTGAAAGAAAGCATGCAGTAAACCTTCCTCAGCACTAGTGTGTTGCAAGCTACACTGCAGACATCTGAGAAAATGTCTACCAGCTGCTGCAATCATAAAATCCTCTACAGTAATCATCAAGGCACCAAGCTCTCCTTAGAGTAAGCAGTTAAGGATTTGCCGATGTTTTCAGTGTATCACGGGATATATGAAGCTAAGTGCGATTGTATGTGAAGCTAAACGGCAGGTCATTTCAGTGCGTTTTCTTATTTTTGTGTTTTTGGAGGGTGAATGTTTGTCTCAAATGTGTTTATGCGCACCTACGTGGTGGTAGTGTTTATCTGTGATGCTGCTGGCTGTGAGTTTTTGTTATTAGACTGTCGATGTGAGAGCGCTGAGAAATAATCAACATACACCCACTCAAGGTTCATATAGTCATAGCAATCATATTATGGAGTGTGTATAGTTCTTTCCTTTCCTCTACCTGGTTAGAATTGTGTGAGTTGGTGTTATGAATGGCCTCTTCTCTTTTAGTATCCCACAGCAACCGCCAGTTCTAGGGTGGAGTTGCAATACAGCATCCTGAGTGTGTAACTTGGTTGCTTGCATTATAGTTGAAGCCTATTATTCTGAATAAACAGCCAAACTGGAATGATTTGTGTCTGTGTATCTGTTTGTATAATTGAGCAAATATGAAAGAAGCAATTTTCAGAGTCTTTATTTCCTCAATTCTTCATGTAATCAATAAGTTCACATTCAACCACAACCTACATTTTTTTATTGTGATTGGTAAGAACGCCCTACTGAGGGAATATTGTCAGGATTGAATACTGGCAATACAATATTTTTCACCAAGTGCCTCAATGTGTCAATACTTTATGACTGCTTTTAAACCATTTATATATATATATATATATATATAGTAATTGTAGGTGATTTAATAGGAAAAGTGCTATTTAAACTGTCCATCTGTGTTTAAATTAATAGCCAAAGGTTATATGTAAATTAGATGGCTTTTTGAAGTAGTTTCTACCTCTGTTTAAGTCTGTCATTATGTGTATATTATTGTATTTCATACCATGTAACCATAATCTTGAGTTTTGAAAAATGTGCAGGTAATGCTATGGTGAGCAAAAAACGCATTTGTTTTATTGTTATTTTCACTTAGTCCCATTATTTAAGAAAACATCAAATATCAGTTTTCTGGATGGATTACTAGCGGGGCAAAGAAAGCAAATTCCTAGGGCACTAGAGCCCCAGAAGCAAATCCTGACATTTATGAAGCTGTAACCATTCAATATTTTTGCATTAAAAATTACATTTATGATAATATTTGCCAGGTAATTTTCTGTCAATTGGCTAATTAACCTACTAGTTGTTTCAGTTGTGCTTGTATACACTGTTGGGTAGTTTAATATATAACATTTTATAATCTCTTCATATGTTTTGTATGCAATAATCTTAATTTGTGGAATACCAAGGAAACTAAAATAATTTAGTCCTTGTGGAGAACTCGGATACTGTTAGTAGTGAGAGTTCTGTTTATCTTACAATCAGATAACAGTCTGATTTGACTGTATTTCACGTTAAAAGGTAGGAGCCTAGCGCTGTCTTCCCTCCATCGGCCTCTAGGCGGTGCGGTTTCCTTCGGCATTTTCTTTTGTTTATCCATCCCTCGCCCGTTGCCTCTATCATACTGAGGCTGGCAATTTAAACAAGAAAAAAACATTTTTTATGATGGCGGAGGACAGTGAATCCGCGGCCAGTCAGCAGAGCCTGGAGCTGGATGACCAGGACACCTGCGGGATAGACGGAGACAACGAAGAGGAGAATGAGCACATGCAGGGGTGAGGGCGGCCTGTACAGTCCGGTTGGGGAAACGCAGTAACGTTATTTGAAGCAGTCTGTTTGTGCGCTGCCTGTTTATGTGTGTTCTCGGTCGGGAGTAGCTAGCGCAGTTAGCTAACGTTAGCCGACACACACACACACAGCCAGGCTGTTTGCTGCAAGGCCGTCATTTCAAGCTGGTATCCACAGGAGAAGTGCCGATTTAAAACCTTTTACGGCATTGCCATTTTTGTCGTACTAACCGCGTGTCCCTGCCGTACAAATGTGTACTCTCAGCTAGCGCCCCGACTGAATGACATGATGGCAGCCAGCCGTTCACACAAGCCGTTAGGTAGGTAACGTTAGCTCAAACTCAGCTGTCACTCGTTGCTATGGTAGCTAACGTTAGCTCGCTGCTGCTTTGGCTGTGTGTGCGCGTGTATGTGTGTCAAGAAGAGTCAAATCTGAACAAATTCAGCCCCTGGTCAGTAATGTGCTGTGCCTTTGTGTTCGTATCTGTAGGAGTCCCGGCGGTGATCTGGGGGCCAAGAGGAAGAAGAAGAAGCAGAAGAGGAAGAAAGAGAAACCAAGCTCGGGGGGAACCAAGTCGGACTCTGCCTCTGACTCTCAAGAGATTAAGGTGCGATGAGGACCCATTGAAATGTGCACAGACTCTTTCATGGTAGGGGCTAAAATCCAAGATCATAACCCACTAACCTAGTGGAGACAACTTGCCAGGCTTGACTACTGGGACTAGGGGAGGGGAAACGGAATAGTCCTTTGGAACATAAGCAACCCAAGAAAACCCTGTTTGTTTCCAATCAGTGTGAATGGGTCAGTAGGAGTAATCCAACCGTGGCTTAGACTCATGGCCTATAATAACCCTAGAGTTACAGAGGTAACCGTAATTAGCATGGTAGTGACTTCTAGGCAAAGCAACCTTGAAACACTTGAGTTCATTGCCATTGACACAAACTATCCGTTATATTTTTTTCCCATGTACACTTCAGGTACCGGTTTTAAAAACCAGGACAAACACTTATACTGGTTTTAAGAAACATGAATCCTGTATGCTACATTATTACAGTATTACAAACACTATATCTAGGCCATCTGTCATGTGGGCAGGAGCGTCCTCCGTTTGAGTTTTGTGTTAGTCAATAAAACAAAAGAACATAATGATAAACAGTGTAATGATGAGCTGCACACTGAAGTGAAAGTGTAACTCTGACAGTAGTGTAGAGGACACATTTACATTGTTGCTCTCGTTTTTAATGGAAGAAAGCAAATCAAACAAGTCAGGCAGCCAGAGACAAAAACACTGTAAACATGCACCACTATAATTTTCCCGGAAATACTACAAATGCAAATAACTACGAGCCTCCACTATCACAAACCTGCATATTGCCAGATGATATATACAGACTTTGTGACAGGCTACACATAAAGGGAAAGGTTAATTCATGTTGTCTTCATACTTAAGGCCCACTGCGTTTGTCCTTATTTATGCACATGTCCCTTCGCTATGTGTAGAATCCTGGCTTGCCCATTCAGAAGCTGCAGGACATCCAAAGAGCCATGGAGCTGCTGTCCTGCAAGGGTCCAGCAAAGAGCATCGATGAGGCAGCCAAGCACAAGTACCAGTTCTGGGACACCCAGCCCGTGCCGAAACTAAGTAAGTACCTACTTAACTTAGAGCTAGCAGGAGCATTGTTTAATTTATTTCTAATTACAATTGTGCTGCAAAAATAGTCTGTGTTATGTTTAAGAGGAAAGGAATTTGGTTCCGCATAATTTCATAATGATTGAATGATTTTTAATCATTAGCCATTGGCCAATGGATGATTATGGAAATAAATGTTGAATCCCTAACTCAAACAGTATTACGTACTCAGCAGATGCTTGATTGTCATCTTTCTTGAACACTGTTTCTTTGCAGCAGTGCCATCTATGGGTTTTAATTCATCACAGCCTGTTTCAGTCCCCAATACATGTCAGCTGTGAAGTTCAGTGGGGGTCCAGGCATACTCATTGGGCATTAGATTAAGCTGTTTCCATGACAACTATTGGCCAAAGATCAGGGATGCGCAGGAGGCTTAGCGCCAAGGGCTTGCCTGGTCAATGTGGGACCAAGAGAAGGAGATTTTTTACAAGTGTCATCAGTTTTACCCATTTTAAAAAGACACGTAGGTTCGGTGTTGGCTCAGGATCAGTGTCACCTGAGCAAAATGCAAGAATCGGACATTTACAGGTCCATTGGAAATGTGGTCATTGGAAAATAGTTTTGTACCTCTGACGAGAGCTGTGCTATTTTTGCAGATGAGGTGGTGACGAGTCATGGGCCGATAGAAGCAGACAAAGAAAACATTAGACAGGAGCCATATTCCTTACCTCAAGGCTTTATGTGGGACACTCTGGATCTCAGCAGTGCAGATGTCGTAAGTACTGTGTTTGTCTAAGACGCTAAAATAATTAGGGCTGAAGCTAACGATTGTTTTCATAATAAATTAATTTGCTGATTGTTTGCGTGATAGTTATTTGGTCTATAAAAGATCAGAAAACGTTGCCAAACGAAAACATGCCAATCAACGTATCCTCCATATCATCAAATGTCTTGTTTTGTCCAAAACCCAAAAATATTCAGTCTAATTTAATGTTTGACCAACAGGGGAAATCTCACATCTGAGAACATAGACCCATCAAAATGTTGCAATTTTTACTTGAAAAATAACTTAAGCGATAAATAGTTGTAGTCATTTTTTCTTCAGTTGATTAATTGACTAATCACTGCTGCAGCTCTAAAATACATTTCGCATAAATGATACCAAAATAAATAGTTTGCTGTCTTTTCAGCTGAAGGAGTTGTACACCTTGTTAAATGAGAACTATGTGGAGGACGACGACAACATGTTCAGATTTGATTATTCACCAAACTTTCTGAAATGGTAAGCTTTCAGTTCTGTTGTTGTTGTTTATTACTTTACAGATGTTTAATCAACCGTCTCCCACTAAACATTTCCTCCCCTCTCAGGGCTCTGCGTCCACCTGGCTGGCTACCGCAGTGGCATTGTGGCGTGAGAGTGTCCTCGAATAAGAAACTTGTTGGCTTCATCAGTGCCATCCCTGCAGATATACGCATTTATGACACGTGAGCAATTATAACTGATCCCATGCATTTGGAGCAGAGCAGTGATGTGAGTCAATAGAAACCCTTTTACTGTAATGTACAAGTCATCTTCTTTCCTTCTGCCACTCCAGACTGAAGAGGATGGTTGAAATCAACTTCCTGTGTGTCCATAAGAAGCTGCGTTCAAAGCGCGTTGCTCCAGTGCTAATCAGAGAGATCACACGGAGGGTGAACTTAGAAGGAATATTTCAGGCAGTATACACAGCAGGAGTGGTACTGCCTAAACCTGTGTCCACATGCAGGTATGCTGTGTGCTATTCAAACATGTAACACATGTGATATTGTGTCAGTAAGTCATTTAAAACCAGTACTCCTTAACTCTTTTTCCTCTCTGTGCATGTCAGGTATTGGCATCGTTCTCTGAACCCCAGAAAGCTTGTGGAAGTTAAATTCTCCCACCTGAGCAGAAACATGACCCTGCAAAGAACCATGAAACTCTACAGACTACCAGATGTAAACACTCATGCCTGTCAGTCCTGGATCTCTCTTTACAATTCTTGATAATGGCAGGAACTTATCGACTTTTTCTCTTGCATTCCACACCCCTTATAGAGCACCAAGACCCCGGGTCTGCGGCCGATGGAGAGGCGTGACCTCCGCCAGGTCACTGAGCTGTTACAGAAATACCTGAGACGTTTCCAACTTGCACCTTCTATGGGAGAAGAGGAGGTGGCTCACTGGTTCTTTCCACAGGACAACATTATTGACACATATGTAGTAGAGGTATCTGGAATCAGTTTCTCAAGATAATGACGCCTGTCTGTTGGTTATGATATCTGTTTAAACAGCAGCTGTGCCTCTCTTCTCAGGGTGCTGGTGGTGTTCTGACAGATTTCGCTAGTTTCTACACTCTGCCCTCAACCGTGATGCATCACCCTCTCCATAGGAGCCTGAAGGCCGCTTACTCTTTTTACAACGTTCATACACAAACCCCACTACTGGACTTAATGAATGATGCACTGATCCTGGCCAAACTGGTAATGCTACTGCCAAAAAAATAATTAAACAGTTCTATGGTACCATCAGTTGTTAACTCAAGTCATCATGACATTTAGTTTGTGCCTTCATATTCTGTGTGTTTAACAGAAAGGTTTCGATGTGTTCAATGCCTTGGATCTAATGGAGAATAAGGTGTTCCTGGAGAAGCTCAAGTTTGGCATAGGAGATGGAAATCTGCAGTATTACCTCTACAACTGGAAATGTCCCCCTATGGACCCTGATAAGGTCAGCAGCATGATTTCTCTGAGCTAACAATCAACTATTAGTCAGCATCCTACAAGTTTGTGACCCAATAATGAGAGATGATGTAGGTCCTAGATTTATTTTGTAGACATTAGTAGTCCAAGGTGTCTGTATTTAACAGATCTGTTTTAATATGAAACGTCAGCTTGTTATGCCATAGCCTCTGCAAGTTGCACAATCAAATTAAGTTGACTAAGTAAGATGCTGTAGTCAAGGGGAATTCATGCCTTGATGCACTGAAAAAGTGGATTATTTCAGGGGCGATGTAGCAAATTAATTTGGATTGCACCACTTCTAGTTTCAAACTACAGATTCACTAAATTGCACCAGTAAGTCTTCAGTTGCTATGTAAACAGGAAGTTACTGTAGCATAACAAGCTGTAATATAACCTTCAGAATTAAGGTTTTAACAAGGCCAAATGTTATATTAAACTTAACTGCCAATCCTTTGTAAATGTAGGTATGACTTTGTTTTATTTATATATGCATACATCTAAAAATCTGTGCTAAGATTGAGTGGAAAATATCCAAATAAGTTAACCTAACCAACAGTGTTTAGTCTAAATGATTAGCATAATGTTTTGTTATTTGAGCAGAATAAGGTGTGTCTTTTATGAAATGTAATTTAAAATCTTCCCAGTTTACATTGTTTTTAAACAAGTATCAGGTCAGATTTGTCAGAAATAATACCTCTTTTACTGCTCAGTGAAGCAGTCATATATTAGCATGCTCCTGTTAGCTTGTTGCAACCTGTTGTGGTTCAGTTAGCTAAGAGAATGCAACAGTTACATCTGGCAGATAGTCTATGTAAACAATTATTAACAACTAATTTATAGTTTAGAGTTGTGCAGTCCATTTTAATTTGCGTAAATAAACACGTGTAATAACTAAACGTCATCATCCGATCCACAAAAGGTTTCAATTATTTTTGTTGAAGCCCCTCTAACAGCAGGTTACTCTGTTGTTTTTCAGGTTGGCCTCGTCCTTCAGTAGCAGGTCTCTCCACGGCTGCTACACAAACACTGATCAAGAGGTCTTCAGTGACCTCTGGCTATTCCTTACCTGGACATAGGTGGTAGCCCAAGCTAGACAATGAGAACTACAATAGTAAATCCAACCTGGAGACTGGGAGATGGTTCACCTGTCATCAAGAACATTCTCAGCTCACCTGGAGGTGAAAACTCTTAAATCATCAACATCCTGAATGTGAAGTCATGCTATGCCTGAGATACTCATACAGTACAATGCTCCTGACATGCACACTCACATTTAAAACACACCAGTTTGACATAAAGAGGATGCCTTGACATTTTGAATTATGTTTAGTTCTTCTTCCTCAGCAGACACCTCGTTACAAGGGACTGGCATGTCATTTAATTTTGCTGACATTGAACTATGTAAATGATAACACATAAACATGACCGCAATACAAAACGATTAGTTATTGTGTCCTCGCTGCAGCTGCACGCTTGCAGTGTAAGAGGGTCTTAAAGACCGTTATTATTCCTGTCCCGTCTCATATTGTGGTCAGACATTTCTCTGTTGGCTGTTTTGGGCCTCCGTAGAATTAGAAATGCTAAGAACGTGTTTCTGTGATAGCTGACGTATAAAGGAAGAAACTTTTTTTCCTCAAGGATTCTGGAGAAAAATATCTCTCAAATATCAACTCTTTAATGACAAATAAATTCACACACACAGAAACACAAACCGTGTCAAATAACACACATACACAAAAAGGGTATCTTCATGGAAGGACTCATCCAACTGGTGCATTGATATACATGTTATTTCTTTTTTTTTTGTTAAAAATATATAGTTACCTGTACATTTAAAGCCAGATCATATTTATTCCTGTAGTGAGTTTGGGGTTCGGGAGGGCTGATCCAAAGTATTTTCCTCAAAAGAAGTGTAGATGTCACGGAGTTTGTTCAGACAATGTGGGTTTAAGTGGTTTTTGCTGAAGAATGTATTGCATCAATTAAGCACAATTTTTGAGTTCCCAAACAAGCAAAACTGTCTCCACCTTTTTCTTTTTCTTTTTAAAAAGGGTCACATTTCAAAAGAGATGGGTTGCCACACATACTGAACAACCTTGGTTTTTACAACGGATGTGAGCTGTGTTTCACATTATAAACCTGTTTCTAGAGTTGGTATTTTTAGCAGAACATTTAAACTACATGTTGTTTGGTTATAGTCACTGATGCTCTCCTGCAGATCTTTGTAGTAACAAACACAGTTTAGGATAATCCGAATGTGAATGGTGTGTTGTCCAGTTAGTGAGGCTGTTAAATTAGAGGCAAAAGTAAGGATGACATGCTCAGTGGACAAACAGGGCAGTGAGTAATACACCACCAAAGACCGGAAAACACAAAGATACCATTTAACTACAGCCTGGGTGGATGTGATTTAAATCTTTAGGTTTCTCTACTCGGGGTCCTGTATAGAGACCGTTTTATAGCATAAAAATGACTTACTTAATTTGAAAGAGCAATGTTCTCAGTTACGTCACATTTAAAGCAGCATGTTTAATTTTTCCACTCGCAGAGATACTTTCACTTATTACTCTCAGTAGCCTTTTGCAAAGCAGAGAATAAGATGCCCCGGTAAAACAGACTGGGCTCCTAAACATTTCTCTTTATCAGTGCGTACGTAACCATCAATTCCCTCACATGCTGTAGGATGTTAAATGTGTTCTTAGTCAATGCTCAGTTAAATAAAAGAGAAGTGAGCACAACAATCAAGTGTCTGGGGAATATTTCAACAGCATGTATTCAGAGTACAGAGGCTGAATAAACAAAAGCCTGTGTCAGTAACTGCATCCATTTGAAATTTGAGCTTTTGTTGTTTTCCAGGTCCACTTTTGACTTCCCTGGATTAGTTTTTTAATGGTACTGAATTTGTGTGTCTGAAAAATATACTGTGGGTCCTTTTTTTAAGTGTATTGTGCAGCTAAATGCGTGAAATCCTTTGAACAGTTCTCATATTTATAATCGTACTTTACAAAATGTCTTGCTGCATAATTCCTGTTCTTTTTCTTTCCAGTATTTCACCTAAACTTTCCAGTTAAATAGGCAACTTCAAAGTGGATTTGTCAGGGTTTGGAGTTTTTGGCATTTCCCTGTGATCGACTGAGCAGGATAATGATCTTTGATGAAAAACTGTTGAGCTGCTGGTGTACTTGGAAGGTTAAAACTGTTTTCAAGTGGTCTTTCTGCTCTGAGTTTGTCCCTTTGTTTGATGTTACTGTTCACGTGGCTCTGCATAACTTGCGATGCAGAGGCTGCTGACATTTTTCTCATTCATTTTTCTGTATGTGATGTAATTTTCCCCCTCATCCCTTTCTATATTAGCCAGAAAAGGACAACCAACGGACAGTCAGTGCTTCAGGGGATTTTATTTATTTTTTAACCATTGAAAGGTTGAATGTCTTACATTCACAAAGATAGACGTTCCTGGCATTAATTTAACACTGACACTGGGTTATTGAGTTAACGGTGTGCCTCATGGGTTTTGGTTGTCACATATGTATTGCCTGCAGCTGTTTGAATGAACTTTGAGCATGTCAGTTCTGCTGCTGTGATGATTTTAGCATTGATGTTTCTTGCCACACCCTTTAGTGAGAACTCAACCCAAAGTAACTGCCTTATTTAAAAGATGTTCTCTTTTCTTTTTTTACATTGAGACTTTGGGGTGGGTGGGTGGTACTTTTGAAATGACATACAGCTTTCTCTAACTGAAGAACAATATTTTTAATCAAATCCATTGTACGGTGTGAAAAAGCTGAAGAACTTGTACCAGCATCATTTAGACATGACCACATGCAAATAATCTGTTTCAACACACACACACACACACACACACACACACGTCAGCTATACCAGCATGGATATTTGATTGAATAAACTCACTTTAAAAAAGGAACATGAGTAATGCGCTTCATTTCAACATGGGGCAGGGGTTAATTTGTTTGCGTGGGTTTCAACCGTAGTCATATTTAATAATAATAATAATAAACTTTATTTATTTTATCGAAGACCATGAAAAATATCACCTCACAGTTATGGGTAGGTTTAATTCAGAAACAATAAATACATTATCAAATTGCTTGTTTTGTAAGCAATTTTCAAAAGACAAGCAGCAAATCTTCAATTGGAGAGGTCTTCAGTGTTCAATGTTAATGAAACAAGTGTATTCAATGATAACAAACCAATGGCTGCCCAAAATGTCAGAAAAGATAATTCACAAAACTATAAACTGATATGCCAAGTTCATATAATTGATTGGGCTAGAACAGTGGATCCCAAGTGGGGGGTCTAGAAGGTTCTGAGAAGAAGAATAGGATTTAAAAAAAAAAAAAAAAAAATATTGCTGTTCCATCAAACGGATCATCTTTCCTGAATTGTTTTTGTTCCAGTGAAATACTAGATACTTTCACCTCTTCAGGCCTCTAAAAATCCTTCAAATGAAACAATCGGAGAAGGAAACATTACTCATGTCCACATTAAGACCATAACCTGTGACAAAGGGGTCAGAAGTAGACTTTGCCTCATTTCAAGTGAGCAAAAGCCAAAAAAAACACTGGAAACCACAGGTCTAAAATTTGCAAAAACATAGGAAATCCTTTTAATATCTAGGCCAAGTGTCTGTTCCATGGCTATGACCTCACCTCTCTTTTTCTTTTCTTTTCAGGGTTACCAACTATTTTTTTCACTTTAAGAGGCTGCAGAGTGCAGGAGGAGGCCGACTCTGTGACCTCCTTAGATGCACTCTCAAGTTTTCTTTTCTGGCCCTTTTTCTTGCCAGCTCCCTCCTCCTCTTCCATGCCAACGGGGTCTTCGGATGGTACACTGGGTGCTGCACCTTGTAGCCACGCAACATTCAGTGAAGGCACTCTGGGAATAATGGCATCAACAGTGTCAGTGAACGCCTCATCATCTTTGGAGGCACACTGTCTGAATCCCAGTGCGAGGACACTTTTCAGTCCCAGCGGCTCCGACACGCTCTGGCTGAGCCGAGGCACCTGGCAGGCCGGCACACCTCTCGTTGCACTCAGCGCTATCAGGTGATTCGTCATGTGTTTCGGATTGACGGACTTGCACACGAGCAACAGCTTGAGCTCATTCCTCTCCAGAGCTTTGGTGACCTCGTTGATGCCAATGGCCAGTTGTCTTCTGGCTGCCCTGTCTGTCCAGCCGTTTTTGGGAGACTCCTGCACCTGTGCATCCTGGCTCACCTGGGGAACATGTTCTGATGTGGCAGGTTTCTGGTCTCTCTTTTTCCTCCACGTGCGAAACACTTTCACCTCTTTCTTCTCGAGACCTGTGGAAACCAGCTTGTCCTTCAGGGTTTTCAGGATGAAATCCATGTCTTCTTGAGGAAGTGGGCTCCATTTTGGGTTAAATGGTGAGATGAAGGAGGTCTTGGTTGGAATATGCCTTTTGGCTACCTTTTTGTTTTCCTTTTTAATTGGCTTTCCTGTAGTGGCCATACCTCCTCTGAAATTAAGACAAGAAACAGTAGTAAATGAAAAATAAATGTCCATAAACAAGTAGAGCCCAATCAGTATATATATATATATATCATGGTCAGGCTTTGAGAAAAAAGAAATTACAGTATCGACACACCAAAGATATTTGGCATAAGGTAGTTTGTCCACCAGAGAGCACTGTTTATTTTTCAACTATAAAAAGTTAAATAATAATAAAATTGAAAAAAATAATGTTTATTTGGTAGGCACAGTAAAAATTTAGAAAACCGTATATAAATGTAATGAAATAAACATTAAGATATAAGAAAATAGGATAGATACAAAATTTGAGGGTGCAATAAATACAAACATAGGTTACAAATCATTTCTTCGACACAAGTTACCTGACGAAGTTTAGGGGGTCCTCAAAAATATTAGAGTGTAATAATTATTTATTTACAAACGCAAATAGGCTACTTAATAATACAAATAAAGTATTATAATTTAGCACTTATAAAATTCTGTGACATTGTTTTGGATGTGATTATTGATGATTTCATGGAACACACTAAATAGAGTTTAATGTGAAGGAAAAGAAAACACGTTGTGTGTGATGGCGTTCAGTGTTCGGCTGTAATGGAAACTCATCTGTTCTTATAACCGCATCGACGTTGTGACAGTCAACAACATACTTGACAAACAAAGAGCGGCGTTTAGTTACTTTACCTGGTTTTTAATCCGGCAAACTCGCATTTTCAGTCCCAACTACACGGGTGGACCAGACGGCGACGCCATTTTATTTGAATTGAAAAAACTTTATTTAAAAAGGGCCCACAGCGCCGATCAGCGTTCAACGGACAGAACGACATTCATGGCTCAGTGTCGCCTCCTGCGGTATATTCGTGGTGTAATCGTGGCGCACGTTATAACGGAGCCACCGAAGACCTCTGACGTGTTTAAACCGATTTCTTAAATCCTATTAAAATAAGAATAATTAGTTTAATAAAAGTGCTTTGATCCAGCGGTGGAGGAAGGATGTAGATCCAGTGGAGGTGGTGAGCAGCTCTATCATCTCTGGTGGAGAACACGTCCCAACACTGAGCAGCTCCTTCAGTGACTGACTGCTACAATGTGCAATACCAATATTCATATGTGCAATAATGTCAATTCTGCAGCTTTTGTATATATACTCACACTTTTAGCACACACACTCTTATTTTGCATGCTATAATTATTTACTACCTGTTGCTTTTGTTTTGCACTGTCACCTTTGCTGCTGTAACAGTGCAATTTCCCCCACTGAGGGAGTAATAAAGGTTTATCTTATCTTATCTTAGATGAGTAAAACTACGATAGCAATACCTCTATGTAAGACGGTTCCATCTCAAGTGTTCTATTCATAATGTTACATATGTAAAAGTACATAATCTAACTATTAATAGAACAATGTACAAATAACAACATTAGAGGTAGGCTACCCATTTTGCAATAAATGTACTCATTATATGCATTATATTACTGGATTATTAGCTATTATGCTTTCATGGGTAAGTAGTATATTACTGTTGTGTTGGGCTTATGTTAATTTAACTGTTGGGTAGTTTATAGCAAATATTTTACAAGAAACACATGTTTTTTCATGTAAAGTCGTGATCTGCAAAGTATCTGCAGCTCAGATGTGTGTGTGTCAGGGTGGCAGCCAGGCAGCCAATCAGCTCCTCAGCAGCAGCAGCTCTCTGCTCCCTCCTCTGCAGGCCTCTCTTTGGCCGCCGACATTGCATCGATCAGCTGTGCTGCAATTACAGCTGCGCAAAGACGTCAAGCCGACAGGGAAAACACATTTATTTGAACTACGGGGCTGCATCAGCGAAAATGTCTCATCAGGTAAACTATTAACTGATTTTGTGTTCATGTTAGTCAGCAGGTTACAGGAGATGCATAGAAGTGAAATGAATAACGGTTGTAGTGGATCAAGCCTACTGTATGGGGGTGTCATCCATCTTTGATAGTGTAAGAAAGCTAGTCTAAACATATGTATTCTTTTACTCCGCGGTCCTTCTGATGCTGCAGATACACTTAACGTATTGCAAGTAGATTGCTGTCAAAAAAACAAAAGAGGAGGCAAACAAGAAAAAAATGATTGTGCAGGATTATGAATAACAAGCAGGATCTGGCTATAATGTTGTTGTTTTGTTTTTTTAAAAAGGAAAAATATTTGACTGGCCCATGTAATACCCATTTTGGTTTATAGTTAAGGTTTTGAGGTTAATCTTTGTACCATTGTTAATGGTTTCAGGAACATAAAAATTCCTGCACTGAGGTTTTAGGGTTTCCTATGATCTATAATGATTTGTTCTGCAATGTCCCAGATCTATTGTAGATTATTCAAGTAGGCACAAAAGCATTAGAGCCTTGAATAAAAGCCCATTGTTTGTCTCCAACTTGTGCCACAATACGTTTCCCAGGCTCTGCTCCACGACTAGAATACTATGCTCAGATTTCGTATTCAGTGTTGTCTGTAAGTGATTAATATGCATGTTCTCATATTCTGTGATTACTTTACACTCCTACTGCACCAAAGCCCTTCGACTGATTCATTTGTCTGACTTAGCAAAGAGCAGAAAAACTACTTATGATCATCGCTTTTCTTGCACAAACATAATAGCCATGCTTTGAATAATTTATCAGAAATGCAGAGAGTGACTTGGTGACTTGGTTGTTTCTTTTCTCATCTGCAGGCAGAGTTTGACAAGATTGCAGTGGATGTGAAGAACGTGAAGACGAGGCCTACGGACCAGGAGCTGTTGGACCTGTATGGCCTTTATAAGCAAGCCGTCGTTGGAGACATTAACACTGGTATGACTTGCTGCAGTAACACAGAATCACTTCCCTGTGACGTTCCGAAATTCTGAACATGTCCTCCTCTCTGTGTGCTATCACAATTGTAGAAAAACCGGGAATGATGGACTTGAAAGGAAAAGCCAAGTGGGAAGCCTGGAGCTCCAGCAAAGGTAACAAGTTAAACATACTTGTAGCTGTAAATTAGGAAGATCAGGCTTGTTACTTGGTATCAGCTGTGATTTAATGTGTAATTCTGATGATCTTATATGTATCGGTAAGACTAAGAGCCAACTGACCTTGCTGTCCCATAGGGCCAAGCTGCTAGCATGGCCAAAAACAGGAACACATTGATGTGTGAAACATTGATTTGATTGTGTTTATAATCCAAATATATGTGTATTTATACACTCCTACAGGAATGTCCAAGGACGATGCCATGTCAGCCTACATTACACTTGCAAAGGAAGTCATCAGCAAATATGGCTAATCGTGCAATAAACTGAAGAGGCCGAATGAATGCAGACAATGAAAACAGTCTACAAACTCAATTACTAAAACGAACGTTGCTGTCTTTATAACAAGTAGCCTTCTGCTTTCAGAGGCCTTAATTATGCAGGATAAAATGTGATTTAATATTTCCTGCAATTTCTTCATATGGGTTGTCTTTTTTACATAGATTATTAGCATTAATTTAACAAGTGAACAACTTTTATGCATCCTTTAATGTTAGAAATATAACATTTACTAATTGCTATTTTACCTAATTTCTGTAGTTATTTGTTGTAATCCACATGTGCACAGCAATATACTTGAAACCTGTAAACAGGAATAACTAAATGTTGTCAAATGTGAGCACACATTTTGAAAATAAAACCTCTTTCTGAACAGTTTTTTGGTGTTATTTAGCCTACCCTCATTGGTATAAATGCATCGGACAAAACGATAGAAACGCCTGTCCCTAAAACGCAATACAATTCAACAGCAACACAAACTGCAGCCTCCAAAATGACCATACAGATTTTGTTCCCTACGTTGGCAAGGGATCTTTTAATGGTGATGATTACAGCAAGCAAACCCTGTTTCAATGCGTATATGGGCATGTGAGTATTGATTTAACAGACTTGGGGGGAAAAAAATGTAAACCTATCCTTGAGTATTCCTTGTGATTGGAATCCAAACCACACAAAACAAAACAGCCAGACCAAAAATACTCCACAATGTGGGGCCAGGGCTGTCCACATATACTGTACAGTGTATTTGCAAGAATTGTTTGGCTTTGCTGTTGAGGAAAGGCTCGCCGAGTCATCGCCCTGTTAATCTGCTTCTCTACCGTACTGTTTTCCAAATCCTCTCTGTGTGTAGAGATTTACGTATTATTGTGTGTGTGTGTGTGTGTGTCTTGATCCGAGTTTCATTGTCTCTATTCTGGTTGTTTGGTCATTTAGCCTCTCGCCTCTCGCGTCTCTGCAGCGTGCAGCGCCGCCAACGTCTCATTATTTCACCGAAAGAATCTAGGTCAAGTGCAGCGGCTGCGCATGCGTGTTAGGCTCTTCCGGGCTGGCGACGGGCCAGTCGTCCAGTGGGGTAAAGGTGAAGAGCTGCTGCTGCTGCTGCTGCTGCTGCTGCTGCACAGAACAACAAACGCACTGCACCACTTCGCAGCCCAGTCGACTACAGATATTCCTGCTTCACGCGGATGCTGTGGACTAAAGTCAACGCATCCCGAAGAAGGTGAGCTGGCAGAGGTCGCTGAAAGCTGGGAAGGACGTTTTTAAATCAACTTTAGCCCAACGCTACGTGTCGAACGTTGTTGACATGGCGACAGGCGAGAGGGGCTAACCGCACCGTGACAAAGGAACGGCGGCTCGACAGCCCGCTGGAACCCGTTAGCTACTTTTTGAGTTAATAATAGACGAGGAAAAAACTCCCGTTACTCTGAATGATTTCCGTAGTTACACTCGCGACATTTCTCGAGGCCTTGAGGTCGTAAAGTGAGTTCATGAATTAACAATGTTTTGTTACAGATAGCAACATAGCTTAGGGACCTTTTTAACGCTACTTAATATTCCACAATAGAACTGGGGGGGGATATAAAAACTGGCAGGGACAAGGCGTATTATTATCTGTAAAAAAGCTAAACACACTGTGGTCGCAGTGAAATTCAAGGCTCTTCGTGCACACTTCCTCAGGGATAATGTAAGGGGATGTAAAGTAGCAAGTAAAAACTTAACTAAATGTATAGTAGACTAATCTCTGAAATATCTTGGTATATTGTCCTTACACAGTAATTATTACAGATTATTTTCAAAGGGATATTAGTCTTTCTGTTCAACTGGACTGGCAGATTTTTGGTCCTCATAAATGTCTGTATGTTTCAGTTATTGGTCTAGTCTGAAGGAAGAATCCCTAGAGTTCATCTTCAGATGCTGAGAGCTGCAGACGAGACCATTACTAGGCAACATCAGCCTCAGCTCCATGTCAGTGTAACATTTATTTGATATTACAGGGGGAAGAAATGGCTAACCATTTGTCAGAGTCTCTGCCAGAGCGGACCTTCCAGCACCAAAGCAGCCTGCCACCGCTGCCTGTCCCATTACTAGAGATCAGCCTGGACAAGTACCTGAACGCAGGTAGGACTGCAGTTTTGTACAACCTGCTGTGTTACAGAGTTGCTCTGTTTCAGGTTTATTAATATTTGTTTACCATGTGAACTTAAATATTTACATCAGTGAATGCTTTAAATAATTAACTAAATTCGACATGGCCTTAACTGCTCACTGCTGCTACTTTTATTTGTCTTTATGTAAATATTTAACGATGTGAGAAGGGTTAATCTGTAATGTTGTGCTTTAACCTGGCAAAGCTATTGATTTGAACTGTTTCCTGGTGTATTTATTTAGCCAGTAGTTAATACAAGACAACAATAATAATGTTCCCACTGACCTTGAATACTCCTAAAAATTGGTGGAATAGAGCAAAATAGGGAAAAACGTACAAGTGTGTCAATAAGTGCTGTATAGAAGTATACACGCATGTATGATTTTGTGTTTCATATTAACTGTATATGTAGAAATTTTGTACATTAAATCCACAGTTTTCACAACAGAAGATGCTTAATGTTCACTGACCAGAAGCTGGTGCTCTTGCATGACAGACGGACCAATTTTGTATTACTGTGTTTTCCATCAGTTCATCCATTTGCATCTGAGACAGAGTTTAAGGCTACAACAGACATTGTGAAGAGATTTCAAGAAGGTGTTGGCAAAGAGCTGCAGCTGAAACTGCTGCAGAGAGCCAAGACAAAGAGGAACTGGGTGTGTAAATGAGCTGTAAATGTGACAGATGTCCTGTTTAGTCATGTATGGTTTATTTAGTTTAGTTTATTTTAATTCCCCAGCTGGAAGAATGGTGGTTAGACACAGCGTATCTCGAGGTCCGCATCCCCTCTCAGCTCAATGTGAACTTTGGCGGGCCGGCGCCCTACCTGGAGCACTGCTGGCCTCCTGCAGAGGGAACTCATCTGCAAAGGGCCAGTATTAATACTTGGCATACAGTACAGTACTGGAACCTGATCCGCACGTAAGACATGTTCACACACATTTTTTACAAGATGTGTTTTTGTGGTGTGTTGAGCAGAAGTTGCTTTCCTTTTCACACAAAGTCACGTATTTACGTAATTTGTTGTTGTTTTTTTCTTCTTCTGTGTTTTAGCGAGAGACTGGCTCCTCAGAAAGCAGGCAAAACACCATTAGATATGGACCAGTTCAGAATGCTGTTCTGCACCTGCAAAGTGCCTGGCGTTAAGAAGGACACCATTTTTAACTACTTCAAGACAGGTAGAATAAACTCGGCTTCTTCAGACACACCTGCATAACCGTTAGCCCACTTTCTCAGCTTGCATATCACTGTGGTGTAAATGCATGTTGTACTGTGTCACAGAGCGTGAGGGTCCGTGCCCCTCCCATTTGGTAGTGACTTGTCGTGGACGGATCTTCACATTTGATGCACTCTGTGATGGACAAATCCTCACTCCTCCAGAGCTACTCAGGTAGTGATAGTCCACACACCACTCAAGAATAAAAACCGAACATCAAACCTAGTACCCAATAGAACAGACGTCCCGTTGAGGGGTTGGAGCCATGAACCAACTGCTGCTGACACTGCTAATTAAACCTTTGCTCAAACATGGAGGAATGTTATACATCTTACCACTGGGTACATGGAACATGGCTCCTCGTGTGTTATCTCCTCCCCACAGGGATGCGAGAGAGAGATGCGAGGAAGAGACACAAGGATGGAGGAAACATTTGAACCAAATGACTGTTGTATAATACCGGTATATAGAAATAATGAAATAAAAAATGTTCATGGCTTTTGAAGAAAAAGTAAACAAGCTTACATACACATCTAATAATTTTACGTATAAACTTTAATAACAACACACAGTTGGTCCTGTTATTCATGTTTCCACGGGTAGTTTGCCAAATCTACAGTACTTGAATTACTAGTACTTGAAAAGTCTTGAAATTAATATACAGGAATCCTAAATATTTTCTCTGGCTGTAGGCAGTAATGTTAGGTATGAAATGTTTTTGTGTCTGATTGCGGGCTGTCATGAGACATACTTATAAACTACAAGCGAGATTGTTTCGACAGCGGATTGTTCATGCAGGAGTCTGTTCAATCCTTTTTGTGGAATTTCAGTCGGCACCGTCAGTCTTAAAAACTGTTACTACTGCTAGCTGCAGTAGCTAGGAAGCTCATTGTCTCATAATGGTCAGCAAAAACTTAAATCAATTAATCACTTTTAATTGGTTAAATCCATCCATTGTATGCTTTATTTGATTTCATCATTAGGCGTTAATGTTATACACAACTGGGAAGTACTACGATACTTTCATACTTTGGTTTGTAAAACAGGTCTTAAAAGGTCTTAAATTTAACTTGGTGAACCCTGCAGAAACCCTGTAATATGGGCTGGAGGACCAGGGAGTATAATTAGTTGAATGGAATGAACCCAGGGTTCAACGTTACCTTGTTTTATTTTGTGTGTGTCCACCTGTATAGGCAGCTGAGCTATGTGAAAGAGCGCTGTGACGGAGAGCCAGAGGGAGTCGGCGTGGCTGCTCTCACCTCAGAGGAGAGGACTCGCTGGGCGAAGGTAGGTGGGCTCACGTTGGGAGAGTTTGGTGTTCATCCTGGCGAATAAGATCTAAAACAGATTGTGGACTACATTTGTGAACAAGTTCTCATACTTGAGGATCAGTACTGTCAGCATTGTACCGTTCACTGTCTCTGCAGGCCAGAGAGCATCTAATAAGCATCGATCCACACAATAAGACCATCCTGGAGATCATCCAGAGCAGCCTGTTTGTCATATGTCTGGATGAAACGAAACCCTACTCTACTCCGGAGAACTACACAAATGTAGGGGTTGCGCAAAGTCGAAGTATTTATAACTTCGTGACTTTACTCTTTACTGGCTAAAAGAAAAGAGTTGTGTGTCTGATTGTGTGACTTTGCAATTCTGCTCACAGGTGACCCTGGAAGCCCTTACGGGTGACCCCACCACCCGCTGGGGCGACAAATCGTACAATTCAATCGTGTTCTCCGATGGCACTTTCGCATCCACTTGTGATGTGAGTCCTGTCCAAAAGCAAACAATTCTATCATGTAAAAACTTAAAAACATAATTTTTAAGCGGTTAAAAATAATAAGATCATAAACTCCAAATTGTTTTGCAGCATGCACCATATGATGCCATGGTACTGGTGTCTATGTGTTGGTATCTGGACCAGCAAATTAAAGCTACAGAAGGCAAATGGAAGGTAAACACTGACTATTACTTGATTCTGTACATAAATTGAAATAGTTCTTGTTTCTGATAGTTCAAAATGTATCTGTGCTATGCTTTTTAGGGCTCAGCCGCAGTCAGACCCACACCTCTTGCGGAGGAGCTGGTGTTTACGGTGGACGAAAAAGTCCGGAGTGACATCAACCACGCCAAACAGCAATACCTGGAGTCGGTGAGTCAATGTTCAACACCAAGCTATGCATGAAAAAAGCCTGATGCTAAATGACTTGTCCATAGTCACAGGTGTGTGACTGTTCACTCTGTTGCCTGTTGTACAGACACAGGACCTGCAAGTTGTGTGTTACGCCTTCACAGCGTTTGGAAAAGCAGCCATCAAACAGAAGAAGCTTCATCCAGACACCTTTGTTCAACTAGCAAAGCAGTTGGCCTACTACAGAATACACAAAAAGTATGGACTGGTTAAAAATTTGACCATGACTCCACTGATGTTTTAAGTCTTACAAGCGAATTACCCCGACTGTCTCTTCTTGTCCCTCACAGGCCAGGAAGTTGTTACGAGACAGCAATGACTCGAAGGTTCTACCACGGCAGGACGGAGACGATGCGACCCTGCACCCAGGAGGCTCTGAAGTGGTGTGAAGCCATGATGGACCCCACGTGCGATGTGAGTGTGTTTATGTCTGAAACCCTGTAATGTGGCAGAATCGCTCAAACGAAGGGGGTGGAAGCAGTCTTTGCTCATTTGACATGCTACATAAACATGTTTCTGTCAGGTTAATGCCAAGAGGAAAGCCATGCTGCTGGCCTTCAGTAAACACAACAGACTGATGACTGAAGCCCAGGAAGGGAAAGGTTAGTTTGCTTTACATGCTGTACATGTAATTGCTTGATATTTCTACATATTAATAATAATTCATTAGTTATTGTACATTGGACAATTGTCACAAGGACACGCATGAATGCACACAAGCACGGAGATGGCATGATTCTCATTTCGTTATTGGTTTCATGATATTCCGCTAATCAGCATTTGCAGTTGGTGGCGGTGGCTCACCAACAAATGTAACAAAGTCAGTGAAGTCAGTGATTGTTAGCCGCAAACATGGATGTAAACAATACATGATTTCAAATATTACAAAAACCAGCTTTGCAAATGTTTTATCAAGAAGAAACAATGGGTTTTGGTGAGAAACACTGAATGCTAACATGTTTTTTTGTTTTTGGTTACAAGATAACTCCACAGAGCACTTTTCAAGTCACCATAGGAAGTACAACACAGTAATACATGTAGTAAAAATGTACATAGTCCACAAGTGTAAAAGCGAAATAATGATAGCAGGAAAATTATGTTAACGAATCACAAAGAACAGCTATAATAAAAGGACTGTTGGTTAGTCAGTAGGTTGTCATAATGTCAGTTACAATGTTAATGTAATGGGACTTTGTATCAGCAGGGGTTGCTATAGCAACATAATGTTTAACTGCTTTTGGTTGGCAGTATTAATGTTTACATAGCTTAGCATTACATGTTAATGGGGGGAGCACGGACCTGTGTGTCTAGGATATTAATTCATGTTATGTTTGTGACGTTGTTCCCAGGTTTTGACAGGCATCTTCTTGGGCTGTATCTTATCGCCAAAGAGGAGGGACATCCCACTCCAGAACTCTTCATGGATCCCCTCTATACAAAGAGGTACTATCTGTAAAGCTAATTTATTTCTTTGAAACGGTGTGTTGTAGTGGCGATTTGTCCTCTGATCCATCAAAACAAAATACGAAACAAAAACTCAAACGGCCACTGAGGAACCAAGGGGTCGGATCTTACGCAGGTAAACATAAGTCCATTGTCCAGGCAAGCATCACGTTTCATTTGGTTTATTCTTCCATGTGGCAAAAAAGTAAACAATCACACCTGTAGCCTCTCTTGCCCTGGTAAAAAACCATTAGCCCTTCCTGGTTCCCTGATTTCCTACACCTGCGTACCCATATATGTAGATCCGCCCCCCCGCCTAACTTGTCACCCAACCAATAAATAACTAAATATTTAAATAATAAATACTACATAAATATAGCTCCAACACTAGTTATATCATTGTGTACTTGTAGGTATACATGAAAGATTTATCCAATAATAAAATCACATACTGTTTTCATTGACTTACGGATTTAAATCGCCCAAAATCCATTTTCATCAAGATGTATAGTAGAACTTTTTCACAGCATACATTTAAATAGTCATAGCAGGAAAAGCACAGGTTTAACTAACAATATTAACATCCACAACTGGAAGAGGCTTAATTAAATTAATTACACCTGCTTTTGTCCTACTATAACACATCAAACTGTCTGTGGTGAAAAGGTCTATGTTAGCAAGGTATATATCAGCAGACTCATATTGTCAACAGACATTGCCTTATCACACCTACAGTATGTCCACTGAGGTGTGTATGCTGGGTGTTACAAAGACTTAAGACAATGTATTAGATTTGTGCAAGGAAGGTCTTCTGCCTGACTGTAACTGGGTTGTGTTTGTGTCTGCAGTGGTGGTGGTGGTAACTTCGTGCTGTCATCCAGTCTGGTGGGCTACACCACAGTTGTGGGGGCCATGCCTCCCATGGTGCACCATGGCTATGGCTTTTTCTACCGCATCAGAGAAGACAGGTGGGCAGACAAGACATAAACATGTTTCCATAATTCTGTTTCTTCTGAAAGTCTTTTGCTCCAACTGCCATGTGTTAGGGCATACAATTCTACAACCTTTGGGTAGATCAAACACCTTCAAAACACTGGGTGAATTTAAAAATGGCCAAAGTCAAGGCTGCTTTACTTAGTTCCTGGTAAGATTTTCAGAGATAGTAATTATGTTCATCAGTGTCAATGGTACAGTTTTCGCCATCATTAGGAAATAAGTTTTGCATTGGTTTTTTATTTTCTCAATTTGTATTTATATTCCACAGTAAGGTTAAAAATCAGTAAGCTCTTAAAAGTTTGAAATTGCGTGTATCTCCGCTGCATTTTCAGCAACTGCAGTCATATCCACACTACACTGTCTCTTTTTCCCTCCAGGATTGTGGTCTCAGTCTCAGCGTGGAAATCTTGCCGCCAGACAGATGCGGCGTCACTATTTAACAGCTTCTGTAGCTCCATGCACGAGATGCTCCACTTGGCCACCACATCTCAGCTATGAGTGTTCACGCAGCAGCAGACAGTAGCTAAACACAGGATAAGTTACCTTTTACCTCGGCACGTTTGAATAATAATGCACACACAGTTCACATACCTGCAGTTAATAGCTGACAGCTAGTGAGTCATTATCAGTACATTCAGACATTATCAGTACCTATGTGTATCTTAGTGCAAATTGTACTTTTAAGTGTTTATATTTACAGTATATATATATATAAAAATTCCCCAGACTCTGATTTTCATGATTCTAGTGTGAATTTAATTGAGATTTTCTTATGTTACATCCTGACACTGTTAATCCACAATTAAGCTAAGGTGATGCTGAAGACCTTTTTTTTAAATTATGTTCGTCTTCAGTGGATAAAGATTCAGTAGAAAATGAGATTGTTCTACGAGAATTGTTGAAAATAACTTCTGGTTGCTTTAGGTGTTTGCCTTAGATTTGGCTGTGAAAATAGCAGGCTTTCCAATTAAATGTATAAAAATAACTTTGATAAAAGTTAAATAATAATAATAATAATAAACTTTATTAAATAAAATGGATCTTCCTTGTTTTACGTTTTTGATCCGTCTCCTTATAAAAATCTACAGAAATATGTAACAACAGTACTATTAAAGTTGAACTGAAAGTAAAACAATTTTTTTCTAAGAAATCAGTACATTTAATTTTGGTGTATATTTTGAATTACACTGTCAAAATTATACATAACAAAAAGAAGAAATTACAGTTTTATTTACTTTTCTGCAGTTCCCCATAGTGGTATTAAATGTTCTCTTGGGGATGTGAATTTTTGGTTACTGACTGTTGGCAATAGAATTTAATTGGTGCAGTATTTGTGTGGGCGAGCACTAAAAATAGATATCGCTTTATCGCAGTTGAAGGATGGGTTCACAAATTTGAAGTCTGTCTTAAAACAACTTACACAGAACAAGGACTGTAGCTCCAGTTTTATCTTCTTTTTAAAAACGGGGAAATATGCACAATAATGGCAGAATCATTGTGTAAATTTCCTTACTATAATTCAAATTCAGCTTTTCATGAACTATAACTTGGTCACTGCACATCTTTCTTTTTTTGTATACCCATGTCTACCCTGTTAAGTTAAAGATGGCTGAATATTCACAAGAGTTTATATTGGAATGTCCTGCTGTATAACATAACTGAACCTTAAAAACTGACACCCCCCTCCCCATTTCCTCTGCATTTAAAGCCTTAAACTAATTTGTAATCTAATTTTACACAAAATCTGTGATTGTTGAATAATCTTTTATAAATAGCAAAATGTGAATTAGATTGTACTGCCAATAAATATCCAAATTAAAACTAGCTCAATATATGTAGTGAAGTTGTTCTGACAAATAAAGTTGAGAAAATCAAACGGATGGAAATCTGTTTGATTTTCTCAACTTTGTTTTTTCAGTTTTGTCCATTGAAAACAGTAAATTATATTAAAATGAGGTGATGTTTCAATAATTGAATATAAAACTTTAATAGTTACATACAAGCATACTCTCTAAAAATAAGATTCCTATCGTGTGAACAGAAATTCAAATCTCAGCCCCAGTATATAGCGTATTTACCTGTGCTAAACTGTTCAGGCACTTCTGCTACATTATTAACGCTATAAAAAAAGAAGATGCATCATGACAATAAAATAATTATCAAAGAACTTGCCCAAATGCATAATTGTAGAACTCAACTTATTTGTGATATTATCCCAGTGTCAGGGGTATACTTGGTGCACTATAATACATACTAAATCCAGTGTATTGTTACTGTTTTTCACTTAATAGCTGTTGTTGATTTCTGGTGCTGAGACTTGTTTGCATTAAGTATTTATACCTTAAGAGAAAAAAGCACTGGCCGTAAATGAGTTCCAGTATACGAGGAACCAACGTGAATAGATCTTTTCAAACAAGGAGAAGAAGAAAGAAAACATGACGGTACAAGAGGCCTTTTTCACAGCAGATATTTTGACCTGTCACAGTAGAAAACGCACAGGTGTTACTAGTAAAATTCAAGTGTCTCAGTAAGCCGTGGCAGTGAAACAGTATGCATAATAACAACATGGCCCTGAAACCTAAGCAGGCCTATGATAGGTGACTTTGATCAGGACCACAACTATGTGAGCCAATGAACTACAACTGCAAGGAAGATGCGACTCACAAGGCTAAAATGTCCCTGAGTCAAATCTCCAAACAGGCCTGGGCAAGTGATTAATTCAGCACTCAGTTGGTGTAGTATTCCCAGTGTCCTTTTATTCCTTCCTGTGGCCCATCTGTGTGGTGACCAGCATGTAGTAGACCCCCTTCATGGCCAGCAGCTGATGATGTGTCCCCTGTTCAACCACCACTCCTCCCTGGAAGACAACGATGCGGTCGGCGTTTTGGATGGTAGACAGACGGTGGGCCACGATGATACACGTCCTGCCCTTACTGGCCTGGTCCAAGGCCTCCTGCACCACCTGGAAAGAGCAGAGTGCCCATAGTGACCGTACATGAACTTGTATAAAACATTTGGGGAAATCTTTAGCTTTCAGATCCACTTATGCCATGAAAAGACACTTACCTTCTCACTCTCAGTGTCGAGTGCGGAGGTGGCCTCGTCCAGGAGCAGCACTTTGGGGTTGCGGAGGATGGCTCGGGCTATGGCAATACGCTGCTTCTGACCACCTGACAGCTGTGTTCCCTTATCGCCCGCCTGAGTGTTGTACTTCTGCTCATGCACAGAGGGCACATAATATTGTTATATTGCCAAAACAATGACCGAAGCATCCTGTAATCATTGTAAATGCTTTCTATTGATGAAATGGTCTGTGGACACGGTGATCTCATGGTCATTTTAAAATGCTTTCAAACCAAATTCAATTCACTGCCATCGTAAACAGGTGGAGGAAGAAATCTGATATCAATGTACAGAAACCTCTAAACCTGGGCAAATACAGCCAGAACTAGATTCCACTAGAGGTAAGAAAGGAAATATCTTTTATTGTAATTTGGGTGAACAATCATTGACCCTGTAGAGTAAAATAGTGAGTTACATTTGTTGTATAATCACTGGCACACTGACAGACACCATATCCCAATTGTAGCAATTTATCATTGCGACGAGAGGGCCTTGAGATGTTGTAAAGATAAATAAATCACACCACCCTTTTATTTTCAGCATTGTCACGACAGAGAATAGAGCATCACAGCAGTCACCTGTGGCAGCTCTTCTATGAAGCTGTGAATGTTGGCTGCTTTAGCAGCGGCCTCTATCTCCTCCATTGTTACAGTGCGGCTGTTGTCTCCATAGGCGATGTTTTCCGCCAAGGTGCAGTCGAAGAGCACGGGTTCCTGGGATACGATGCCTATCTGGGATCTCAACCAGTGGATGTTCAGCTTTTTTACATTTATATTGTCCATCACCTGAAGGAGAGAATGGCAGCAGAAGTGATTTGCCTCTTTTCCGCCTGAGGAAAACATTTCGCTATTTAGCTACTAAATACTCCACTATGTTCACCAGCAAATTGCAAACTTTGTCCATCTGCCGTTTAGTGCTGAGCAAGTAGCGTGCAGTGGGTTTTTAGGGCTTTTTTGCGCTCTGGCCAAAAACACGGATGAGAGCAGTCAAGTTGTGAAAACCAAAGCAATGATCTGAAACACTATAAAGGTCCACAGAGCCAAGCCGACCCATTTTCACACACAAGGTGTCTGGTGAAATACTGGATCATAGCTACTTTAAAAAGTCAACAAATCACAGTTGGTGGGGATTCAGAAATGAAAATATTGCAAGACTCCTGTGATACCAGAAGAACAGCTGAAGAGGGGCTTTGAAATAATGACCTTGTGATAATATGGAGAGATATCAATAAACGTTATTATTTTTCTCTCGCACAGGGCTGTCAGCAACAGCAGCAATCTTATAAAGATAAATTGCAGTGGTTTGTGCAGTAAAGATAAAAGCACACATGCAACACAGGCCTCACACATTCTCTAGGTTCGTGGCTCATCAGTATAGTGTAATAAAGCAGCAATAAAAACACTGGCTAGCTAAGCATTAGCTAACTGACAGTAGGTGAAGAGGCAGCCCATCACACTGAGCGTGGGCATATATTTGTCTTCTCACCACTCTCCCCTCTTTGGCGTCATAGAACCTCTCCAGCAGCTGGATGGTGGTGCTCTTTCCACAGCCGCTGCTCCCCACCAAGGCCAGAGTCTCTCCCTTTCTCACCTTCAGATTCAGCCCTTGGAGAATGGGCACTTCAGGGCGGGAAGGGTAGTTGAACTTAACACCGTCAAAGCACACGTTACCATCAAATTTGTCCTGGAGTTTGAAGATATGAGGCAGACGAGTGAGAAGTTAGCGTGTGTGTAAAAATCTGTATTATAAAAAGGTAGTATAAGTTTTGTTATGTACCGGTGACTCTCCCTCCTGTGACAGATTATCAATGAGGGACTCTCTGTTTATCAGCATCATGAGGTGGGAAGCTGATAATTTGGCCTTAGCATAGTTTGGAGTGAAGGCGTTGGCCTCTCCGATAGCCATGGCTCCGTAGAGAACAGCTGAAACCACACTGGGGGGAGAAGTCATAGGCACATTAGTTTTACCTTTCACATTTAAGAGTCAATGAATTCTTAAATGGGTTTACATAAACACAAACAATGACAACCTAACCTTTGTGTGTATATTGTGTGTTTGTAGTTGATTGTGGCTCTAGGGATGGCAATGTCAGCCCACCACTTTGGTCCAGACTAAAACATCTCAACAACCGTTAGATGGATTGCCCTGAAATTTGTTGATGAATACTCCTGACTTTGGTGAGCTCTCCTCTAGTGCCATTATGAGATTGAAATTTGCTGAAATTTTATATTATGATTGCACTAAATTGACAATTCTGTGAGTCTTCTGCATCACTTAAAATACATTTCCTATAATAAAGCCTGACACTGGGTGTCTTTGGAAACGTTGGGATATTGGAAAGAATCTAAAATAAAAACCTGAGGGTTTGCAGTGCATGTGTTTGTAGAAAATGCTCCATGGGAGTGAGGAGTTAATGTTTCTGTGTTTATTGTTTTATGACCCTTCAGAAGCTCAAGGTGCAATGAACTTGGGACTTCACCAGGCAGAACATAAATGAAGGCGATGGCTCCTCCCAACAATGACACACTGGATTATGTTACCATCCTAAAAACACGTGCGTGTGTCTGGACCAAAGGTACATGCTCTGGGCTTGGAGGTCAGCCATTCACAGTGGCCCGTCACATGCGTCAGGCCAGGGTAATGATTAAAAGACAGGTTTGAGGTTTATTATCACTTTGAACTGACCGAGAGAATAATCCTCAAAAATACAACTTGCCTGATAATTGTGCACACAGTGTATAAACAGCCTCTCCTACCAGCAGGAATATTTTGGTCTGTAACCTGAGAGTGTATGCAAACAGCTTCTCTATCATGAACTAAAACTCCTGGCTGTTAATCTCCTCATTAAGAGACAAGACAAAGTCATGCTGTCTGTTTACTCACAGGAATACCCCCTCAGCATCCATCCTTCCTGCCGTAATGAGCCAAGCTCCAAAGCGGAAACAGCCTGCATAAGTGAAGTAGATCATGGCCTGGGAAAAGGAGAAGGTAAGGCCGTGCAGATGGGCTTTTTTCTGGGAGTTCCTGTACAGAGAGTGAGAGAAAGGTGGCATCAGAGAGAACACTCCTCAAAATCTATAAAAATACATTTATAGATTTTGTTCATATATCCCATGGGGATGATGGATCTGTGGCTTAAATAATGTAAATTCTCATACTTGAATGGCACGTTGAGGTTTTCCTGATACAAAGACTCAAACTTGGGTTCTCTGTTGAGAGAGACAACAGTACGGATGTTGACGATGGCCTCTGTAGCAATCTGTAGAGACAAACCATATACTTACTATATATCACAAGGTCAGTGTTTTAACATATAATGCTCATCCTTAGAGAGTCATTAAAAAAAGGAATTTTGATGTGAGTCTTACTCTGGCACATCCCACACTGAAACCCCTACCTTTCCAGCCTTCTCCAGCTCCTTCTTGTCTTCGCCAGCGTGTCCAGTGAGCACCTTCATCTCTACAGCTCCAGCCACTGCCATGATGGGCACCACAGACAGGAGGAGCAGAGTCAGCTCCCAGCCGTATATGAAGGAGATGATCAAACCGGTGCCCAGGTTAGCAATGTTCTGGGCCAGTGTGGCCATACGTACTCCTGTAGCCTGAGCAGTCATTGGGATGGTGGGAACAAAGCAGAAGACAAGATCACTACATCATTAGACGATTAATTGGGGTAGTCCTTGGGAAATAGCTTTGTTGTGTGTGCATGTGCGTGTCCGCAGTTGAGACGTACCCCTTGTACTTGGGCAGCGTCTGTGGCCAGTCTTGTAGTGAGCGCGCCGACACTGTTTTTGGGATTGTCAAACCAGCCGAGGTCCTACGAGAAAACAGGGATAGACATTTTACATTGGCTATGAAAAGAAATAGAATAAATTCCCTTAGAAATAAAAGATTTTTAATATACAAAAGCAATTAACAAACATGTTAGCATTTTGAGCTTATGTGCCACATTGTTCTGATTCTGTTAAATCATTCAGCTTTAAAGCTCCTGAAAACCAAATGTTTCTATAACATTAAGTATTAATAACTAAACAATCAACATAAGGAGTGCTTTGATAGCTGAATGGCTACAGTGCATGCCACAGGGCTGCATGTTTGAAACTGTCACCAGTTTGATTCCAGCTGTCAACCTTTGCATGTCATAACCCTCTCTCTCTCTCTCTCCCCATGTCCTATCTGTCACTAACCAATAAAGGCAAAAAACAATTAAAGTTTGGAAAAGAACATGCTTAGTTATTATTTATTCAGAATTTAACACTTAAAAAACTGTGTGGGAGTGGTTTGTTCAAATTGTATTGACAGTGCTGGCAACATAAGCAAACAACAGAGTCAACAACTGTCATCACATTTTGAAATGTTGATTGCCAGTTTTTCCAAGTGGAACCCCACCCGTTTCAAACCAGTGAAAAAAGCGAGGTCAAAAACATAAATGCAGAAATCCTTATGTTCTGGAGAAGAGAGAGAAACACATATGCGAAACACCAAATGTTCCACTTTGGTAATCTCACCTCCTGGTTTATTCAAGTAGAAATAGAAGAAGCAACCTTAAATATCTCTGGTTTATTAGTTATTTAGAACCACTTCTCTTATACAACCCTGTTTATGTCTCTCATTTCAATTAATTGCACTCACCTGTCTCATCATGGATGTGAAGGCCTTGAGTCTCAGTTTCAGAGTCAGAATCTCTCCCGATTTACCAAAACAGAAACCCTGTTAAAGGTTTACAGACAGAAGACATGAGAACAACTGGACATTGGCCTAAACTTGGAAAATGAATGTAAGTCGACATGTGTTTGTGTATACACGCATACCTGTAGAAACATGGTGACAAAGGAAACAACTCCAATAACAGCAAACATTATGGAAAAGAGTGAGGATTTTTCCCTGACAACGACTTGATCTGGGTTTGCAAACACCTGAGAGGAGAAAAAAAACACCTAATTTGTAGCGTTCTTTAACATCTAAAAAAGGCTGCAATAAACATGAAACATTAAATTGACTTTTTGTGGTACACAGATACTAAGAGTAACCTACAGTGATGATCTTGGAGAAGATGACAGCAAACAGTGGTTGCATTGCTCCGTTGATGATGGAACAGATGGTCCCCAGCAACATGTACGGCCACTCGGGAAGGTTGAGCCGCATCACTTTAAGGAACGACACGGGGGGAACATCTTCATCCTGCAGAAAGAGGGAGAACGAGATGAGTCACATCTCCTTTCTGTCTGCCTCTCGGCCATTTTTCTTTGGGAAGAGGCTTAGTAAACCAAATTTTTGGAAGGATATTAATTTTAACTGCATGTATTCTACCTGTCAGAGAAATGGGGAGATGGGACCACCTATCCAGTGCAACAGTAGCATGATCTAGTTGTAACTTCAAATTCACATTAAATAGTTTAGACATGGTCCCACCCACTACTACACCTAGGTACTTAAAGGAGCCTCAAACGGCCCTGAACGGATATTGCCAATATGAGGCACCCTTTTCTACAGTGTTTAGTAGAAAAAGTTCACATTTAGACAAGTTCAGTTTGTAACCAGAGACAGCACCATACTCCCTCAGAACAAACATACTATCTGGTATTGTTTTGGAAGTATTGTTTACATATAATAATGCATGACCTTGTGACCTATTGAGACCTTGTGCTCCCTCCCCCCTCCGTAAAACTCATCGTAACCATTCTAGCCACATAAAGCAATAGCTAAGGGCTCCATAGCAAGAACAATAAAAAAACCTCACTCGACACCATCAGAAGCCTTTTTTGTCAACTAATGACTTCTGGTAATTGTGAGGTTGGACTATGAGAGAATATGAGACCTTTAACTTCTGAGGATTCTTCATATGCAAATGTTGGCCCAGCTACTCAAACCCCAGAGATGAGGTCTCACCTCTTCTGTCTTGTCCTGGTGAATCTGTTCCTTCTCCTCTTTCTCTACAGCTGAGGCAGCGAAGGAGGAGCCTCTTCTGGACTTCCTCCTGTGTAGAGAGGACTGAGAAAAAGACTTGACTAACGGGCTCTTCTCATCCACAGACTCGCACGCTTCATCCTCCTCCTGATCATCGACTTTCGGAAATGTCTGCGGGAGGGAGAGGTGGGAGGAAACACAGACACAAACAATATCAAAAACTGACCAGTCCAGCTAAATGTACGATTACGTGCATATATATGTTACCTGCATGGTGACCAGTGTATGATAGATTCCGTGCGCTTTCATCAGTTGGCTGTGAGTCCCGAGCTCTACAATTTCACCTTTCTGGAAGCCAGCGATGACGTCAGCATTTCTGATGGTTGAGAGGCGGTGGGCCACAACTATGGTGGTACGACCCAGTCGGACCTGCAAAAGATACGTGTCAGATTTTTTGTATCTTTGCTTACATTTACAAGAAGGAGCTAAAATGTTAATTTATGTACACACAACATGTTTTAGTTGAACTAATTGCTAAAATACTCACAATGACAACCCTAACATGCTGTTGTTTAGAATGTAATGTTTACTGCGTTTACCACCTTCTGATTTTAGAAAGTTAGCATGCTAGGATTTGCAAATTAGCACTAAACACAAAGTTCAGCTGAGGCTGATGGAAATGCCATTAGTTCTGCAAATTTTTGATCATAAACCAAAGTATTGGACGATGTCAAATTTTGACTTGCTGGCACTAGTAGAAAAGTCAGAGGATCACAAAAGTCCATACATCCTCTGGGCAGCATGGATATCTGTATGACCAAGCCTCCAGAAACGGCTCTGGGCAGTGAGGTGATTTTGCTGTAGTCACCACGCTCTGTATTGCAGCACCAAGGGATGCACACTGGTCCACAAATATGTGTATACTGTATATCCATATATAACTATTAGAAAAGGAACAGCTGCAAAACTGTGTTTTGATTTTGTATGATCAGAATTTGGTCCAACGAGAAGTCAGCTGGCCCGTCCAGAGGAAGTCGCTGATGCCCAACACCATGAAGAAGCCATGGATGTAAAAGACCGCCATTGTAAAAGACACACCTGTAAAACTGTTGACAGGACACCTCAAACTGCAAACAAGGTAAATTATGACTCTTTCTATTAAACATTATTTTCCATGGATGTTTCATGTTGAATGTTCCTTCCATAAGAAAGTAGTAAACCAAAGTAATCCAATTCATATTAAGTGTATTTTCATTGTGTTTCTTTAAAATGACAGCACAATCTCTGCATCAATGTCAAAGTGCAAAGTAAGTCTTTGTGTTTTTGTACCTTGTCGAGCGCAGTTTGCACAATGCTCTCACTCTCAGCGTCAAGAGCAGATGTGGCTTCGTCCAACAGAAGGATTTTGGGGTTGCGGACTAGAGCTCGAGCAATCGCAATCCTCTGCTTCTGCCCTCCACTCATCTGAGTCCCCCGGTCTCCGACCAGTGTGTCAAACTTCTACTCAAAGACAACAAGGGTCTCAGAATTAGCATGTGGTGGACAGAGTTCATGATAAGCACAAAGGTCAGGGAGTCATGAAGACAGTCATACATCGGGAAAGCTCATAATGAAGTCATAAGCGTTAGCCTCCTTAGTAGCTTGTTCGATCTCCTGCTGTGTCACGTCAGGTCGGCCGTATCTGATGTTCTCAGCGATGGTGGTGGCGAAAAGGATGGGCTCTTGACTCACCACTCCGATCATGTCTCTCAGGTAGCGGATGTTAAGAGAACGGATGTCGTGACCGTCAATAGTAACCTAAAAAGCAGGAGCCAAACAGACGCAGCACTTAATTTAAATCTAAACACAGCCATGCATATTTCAAACAGCATCTCCTCTCTTGTTGTTAAAATAATTGTTGGACATTTAAGTCCTGAAGCAAAAAAACAACAACTATAGCAGCGTGGATATGATGCCAATCAATCCTTTGAATTAAGTGGTTTAGAAATGTCACTTACGGATCCTCCCTGAGGATCGTAGAACCTCTGCAGAAGCTGGATCGTGGTGCTTTTACCACATCCGCTGCTACCCACCAAGGCAATGGTCTGTCCACTCGTCACGCTCAGAGACAACTTATTTAATACCTGTAAATTATAACAATGTCAGTTAGGAAACACAGTTTGAATTAATATAATGTCTGTAGATTGTTTTCTGGCTATGGTGAACGTACTACGATGTCTGGCCTCGAAGGGTAGCTGAAGTGGATGTTCTTGAACTCTATGTTTCCCCCGATGGAGTCAGGCTTGAAACCGGCGTCTGAAAAACTGTCGATTATCGGCTTCTGTTGAGACAACAGTGAACAATATTTTTAATTCCAAAACTCAGCTTCATTCTGGTTTGTAGGCTGGCTGCAATAGAGAACATGATTCTTATCATATCCTCAAACAGACAATGGGAGGAAAGCTATTAGCCCTCCAGCTTAGTGAGCATATTTAATCAGGCTGATGTTTATTTCCACATCTCTTTGTGTTTGCACTGCTTCTCTCTGTACTGTTAAAAACACACACATTCCTATTCTCTCTTGCTTTGCTGCCAACAAAGGTTGAGCTCAAGAATTTGATATTGCTTTATGTCCCTTGTGGAGGCCTCACCCTTCTGTATTTCAGATTTCAATGTTTATCTATAAAGCACCTTTCTAGATCAGACATCACAAGTGCTTCAAAATAAAAAACAAAAGCCAGACATAAAATAGAGACACAATACAAAAGTAATAAATAAAATACAGATCAAATAAATTAAACTGAGAATAAAAAAGCTGAAAGTCCAACAGGAGAGAGTTACATAATTGTTAGTCATGACTTGGAAGCCACAGTCTCCTTCAGGTTTGAGCTTGGATCATGGAATAGCAAAAGATCCCTGAGAGGAGACCGTTTTTCCTGAGGATGTGTACTTACTAATTTGTATTCATGTGTAAACAGATATACATCTCAACCAGTAGTATGAGGAACGCAGTATCCTGTATGTGTGCTAATTGTACTAATTTGTGTGTGCTGTCATAATGAGAGATTAACAGTAAAATAAACACAGGCTTGTTCCCGAAGGCATGTCTCTGAAGCTATAAGGACCACTGTGTGATGTGGTACAATATTTGCAAAACCGATACCTCTTTTAATCTCACAGTACATTCAGGATCAAATCAACCAAATGTTCTGCAATCTTCATTCTGCAATTAGAACAAAATCTCATTACTGACTCCAAGCTGTCGGCCGCATCAAAGGGGCAACCCACAGAGCCAGAGTACAGCAGTGCGTGTTCAGTAACACAAACCGACAGCTGTCCAGATGCCAAAAGATTAATAAAAATCTTTGGACGTGTTTTGGGAAATAAATGTTGCATTTCTTACATGATCAATAATGCTGTAGACTTTGTATGCAGCTCCCTGGGCGCTGGCAAAGGTCTGGATGTTGGGTGAGGTCTGTCCCAAGGTGAACGCTCCAATGAGCACAGCAAAGAACACCTTAAGACACGCACACGCATCAGAGTTAGCTGTACCAAACGTCTTCTTCAGTGTCCATTGAGTTTAAAGAGAAAAGATAATTACAACGGGTCTACTCACAGTGAGTACAGTTCCAATGGTGTACTCATTACTCAGGATGAGCGTACTTCCGTACCAGAAGGCCAGCGCATAGGACAGGTAGATCATCATGAAGGTGAAGCCCATGGCAATGTTAGCAGAGATTGCCTTCTTTATTCCCATGTTCTTAGCATCCTCCAAGTTCTTATTATATCTGTGGTGTAACACACACACACAGACACAAGGATGAGTACTAGTTCAATGGCAAGCAAAGTCAGGGTTAAATATTAATTTGAGTGAAATGACAAATTAAAGTAGACTGCAATGACAACAGGGCCCTTTGGCAATGACAAAACACTAATCCAATTCTATGATTTTAAAATGGGTTTAATCCAGTTACAGCCTTAGCAGGGATGTTTTCCCTGGGATTCTCATCCATTTGTAGAACAATATTTATTTGCCCTGCACAGATGTTTTGTTTTGTTGAATACAAAATAAGCACATTTTGTCATAACTTTGTCATAATAATGTCAAAATTGTGAACACATTTTAGGCCAATTCAGCTACTAGGTAGGTGACTAAAAGTACCTATTAATTGCTATTTATTTAATATTAATCTTATTAAGATTTAATTATCTCTTTTTAAACAATTTCTGCTGTTTTTAATGTCCTTTTACCATCTTGTCTTTGGATGGGGATTTCTCAGCTTTTGTGAAGCACATTGTATTCCATCTTTCTGTATGAAATGTGCTATATAAATAAAGTTATCATTATAATTATAATCACAGATCTATGAATGACAAAAACTCAAACACTAATATTTTTGGAAAATCTTTCACACTATTGAGGGAATCTACTGTATGTCGTCATATCCACTTGATAAAAAGTTGAGAATCCGTGAAACCACCCAAAATCAAGTGAAACCCGTTTTAACACATGAATACGTGATAGTACACCTACACACACATATAACATACTGTGCACACCTCTTGATCTCTCTGTCCTGACCACTGAAGGCAAACACTGTCCTGACAGCAGAAAGCACCTCTTCTGCCACAGCTCCAGCTTTGGCGTACGCAGTCTGCTCTTTACTAGTGAAAGTCGCCAGTACCTTTACAGACAAGGAAAACGACTTTGAGGAAAGGCAGAACGATGGAAAAAGAGAACACAAAGACTACGGAGAGGAGCTTACCCTACTGAAAACTGCGGCTGAAATGCCCAGTGCAGGGCTCACAGCCAGGATGACGAGAGTGAGTTTCCAGCCTTTGACGAAGCCGATGACGAAGGATGTGATGAAAGTGGTGTAGGCCTGGATCAGCCGCCCCGCCTTGTCGCCCATACCCTCTTGGATCTTATAGACATCACTGCCCGTGCAAATATAAACATGTCCACCAGGGATCTCCATACTACTACATTTACATATTATGGGTCATGTGACAACTGTGCAACTTTATTAATTCATTTTGATAATCATTCAATTGTTTAGACATGTGATTGACTGGCAACCAGTCCAGGGTGACCCCCGCCTCTCGCCCAATGTCAGCTGGGGTCGGCTCCAGCCCCCCGCTACCCTCTGTGGATAAGCGGTACAGCTAATGGATGGATTCAATTGTTTACGCCATTTTTAAAAGAAATAATGTCAAAGATTCACTGGTTCCACCTTCTCATATGTGACTGTTTGCTGTTTTTATTAGTCTTCTATGATAGTAAATTGAATATCTTTCTGTGTTGGACTGTTGAGACAAAACAAGCAATTTAAAAATGTCAACTTGGACATTGGGAAATTACAATGGAATTTTTCATAATTTGCTGACATTATATAGACCATATGGTTAATGAAATGTTTGAGAAAATGATCCGCAAATGGCCCTACTTTGCAGTAATATGGCTGCATACATTTTTAGCAGGATTAATATGGGTGGGCATGATCATTGCACAGCATCATCTTACACTCACATTGAAATGAGAAACATGTAAAAGAGTGTGTGATTTCTCGGTTACCCACTCTGTGAGACGTGTGTTGAGCTCTCCTGGATCATTGACATCGAACCAGCCTATTTCCTGATTCATGATGCTGTGGAAAAACAATTTCCGGATGCGTTTGACTTGCCGCCCAGCTGCCAAGCCCCAGAAGGACACTTGCATGTAGGCTGCCACCAGCACGACGGCCCCCATGATGGAGTAGTAGCCGGCATAACTGGAGGAAGAGAAGTATTGTGACACATATGGCTTTAAAATGTGACCTGCGTGGTCCAGAAGAAAACTGTCAATTCTCAAATGTGTCTAATGAAGTGGAGGTTTATGGCAATAGAGGATTCAAGTAACAAGAAATTAATAATTTATGTCTAGAGAAATCCCTGCATCTCAAGATTTGATTGTAATATTTTAAGTTCTCTTTTCACACGACAACATGAATCATATGTCTTACACCGTCATGTCCTCTTCTAAAGAGCTGTTTGTTTGAGTGTAGGTGAAATCTGAAAACACAAGGTAACAAAAGGTATATATATACACATATATATTGCTTCTTAATAATATATTTTCATTAAGTATGTTCGCCTGAAAACTCACTGGGGTTGGTTGTATTGATGATGGGTATTTGGCCGTTCTGTACAAAGCTGTCCGTCATGTCCCCAAACACAACACACATTAGAGGAAGCACTATCCCGTTGACCATGGCCATCACTGTCCCAAAAAGGAGCAACACAATGTCCCAGCCATTTGCAAACCTGAACTACATTCACATAAAAGAGTGAGTGTGGAAAGACCAAAGACAGCAGAAATCAGTACCTGTATGTTGTGGATGTTCCTGATCATTTTCTGGGTCTAAGAATTTTGAATTATGCAGTAAGAACAGGGGGGAGGGGGGGGGCTTTAAACTCTAAGGAGGTATTATATTCTCACAGCAGGGGACTGGTGGAGTTCACTGAAACAACAGGAGGATGTGCTGCACTCCCATCCTCCCTGCTTCCCCTCTTACATCACACACACTCACATCTTGCTGTCATGCTTGTCAGATCATACAGTCTAGCAACATGACTATCTGTCTTTTTACCAGTTAACCTCAGGCCTATCTCAATAATGCTTTTCCAACGTGCGCGCACACACACACACACACACACACACACACACAACATTTCAGTTGCATTTTAATAAGTATACCATAGAAAGTGAAAAATAAAGTTACATTAACAGCCAAAAACAACACCTGGCTCTGACTTAAAGAGATCACAGTGTGATAACTGAGCTTACCAGAGCAATCGCTCCGACCGTGGGCAACTTTTCTTTCTTCTTTTTTCCATTCTTTTTCTCATTCCCTTTGCTGTCACTGGAGGAATCACACATAAAAAGCATGATGTCTAATTGCATTTTTTTTCTTTCTCAAGAGCAACTGAGCATCATAAGAGACGGGCCTATTTGTTAAGGTTTCAAAACTTCGACCTCGGTTAGAGAAAAGAGAGGATTTAAAAACGTACCTTAGATCTCCATTTTCTTGGTGTTTGTCTGCAGCCGACATTTCCAGCTTGCCCTTCGCTTTACTGTCCGGGTCCTGTCAGAGAACAACCTGTTTACATGGCGCAGCTTCATCTAAACTGTTTAGCATTTCTGAAATAAAACCCAAAGAGCAGACCAGGATTCAACGTTTAATGCGGGTCACTGTATTATCAAACTACTGGCATAGACCCGAAGAACACATAAGGGGAATATCACAGAAAAGCAGAATAAATCAGAACTAATTGAAACGCTAGGTGGAGGCTAATAACCCACCATTGCTCCACCGTTGTCGCCCCAGACTCCTCTCAGCACTCCGGTCTATCTTCGAAAGAAGGTGGAGATCACACGCACGCGAGGACCAAAGGCTGTCCGTTACATCTTCACCCTCCTCCTCCTCCTCCTCCTCCTCCTTCTCCCCACCCCTCTCCTCCTCACGTGCCGGTAGGCCTACATTATAATAACGCTAATGAGAGCACTGCCTCTCTTTCTGTCCTCAGAGACATTCATTGCAGAATTGATTTATTTGTGACTCATCCACCCCCCCCCCCCGTTTGGGGTTGTCAGTTGGAGTCTCCTGATCGTGTCCGCTGAACGAGGCCTGCAAGAAATAATCGCTAACAGTCTGTCAACTATTGATGGGAAAACCGGTTCATTTTAGTGACTTAGTTCTTTATCTCCCGTTCAGTCAAGTTAACTACTCTTTTTTGAGTCATTCGTTCACACGTTTCGGAGACGACTCGTTCCTACTAGTTCATATCAAAAGAGTAGTTCAACAGAACTCGTGAAAGACACCTCACTGCTGTCAGCCGCGTGCAGGGGCGTGGCCGAGGCTGACTGGGTCCTTGTATGGTGAATACCATAAAGCTTATTAATTAACAGAAAATGTACAGAGGATTTTGTGCTTGTCACAGTGAGGTTGCTAGGAAACTATCGACGACTGGGAGGAAGTCAATGCATCCAATTCCATTTTCCATTTGTTTTTCTAAACAAATAAGATAAATGATAATTGATAATCAAAATCTCACTCCAGCCAGGGTCACAAGGTTGGCAACCCTGTATATAGTATTAGTAAATCCAATCAACAGTAACCAGTCCATAAAATACAAGTTCTTACACAAACTTATATCACTGGACAAACAAATAGAAAATAAACCAACACAACTGTGCATGGACTACACTCGTTTTTATTCAGGAGACATTTTCAGAAGAGGTTCTCAGTTTTTAATGTTTTAAAAAGAATCCATCAACATTTTTTCATGTATACGATAATTGTGTGTATAGCTACTTGGACCGAGTGGCTGATGTAGACCTACTCTGTTACGAAGCATAAACATACAGTATATGAATATAAATATACCACTACCTGACAGACAAGAATAATTCCACCTGTAAGGTGTGCAACCACCTCAATGCGACTGATTGGCATTTATTTTGTGCACTACTTGGAACAAATATTGCCGTGGGCCCTATACTATGGGCTACAACCCCTTGGGTCTTTAATTTAATTGTTGATTTGAAATTTTGATTTGAGTCTGACTTTAAAAACTCAGATGTTTCACAAACTTTGGGTACATTTGAAGACATTTACCAGATATTGATGGCAGTGAGGACAACGGTGAATAACATTAAAATAATACTTTATATATTGCTTCTTCAATAATCCCCCTACAGTATATTATTAACATTATCATAATGTTACTTCAGGATCATAATATTATAAAATCAGATACTTAGTATCCATTTAATGTCTGTAAATTGAGTCCATGTTCATGATTAAATCAAACACTACTTTATCATCTGTCTTTTTTGTTGGCATTCATGGACAACTGCTCAACTTGTTCATATTCAATGGTAATGTTGTTTTTCTGCAGGCAGAACATCACATTGTTATAAGGGATGTCTGTTTCAATTTGCCACTTACTTTGTCTGAAAGGAAGAGAAAATAAAATGATGGAAATAAAAGAGCAGGTGTTGTTTAACAGTTGACATTACTGTGAGTGTGTGTGTATGTGTGAGTGGTGTTGAATCATCAAATTGCTGCCTTATATTAGGTCATAATGTTGCCTCAGAGTAGTGTCAAAGGTACATTAAGATAAGTCATCAATCCAGACATCAATCGACAGCACAACTCCAACCACACAGGAGTCACAGACGTTAGTGTCCAGTTAGTGAGTCGTCATTTTGTAAACCTTAAAAGGACTTAACGTAGAGTTTATATGTTTAATAAACATTATATCCATGATATAATCTCCTGTTGAACTCTGACATTGTGTGACTCGTTGATAACGTATCATAAAGACAGACTTCATCCTTTGTTGTCATATTCTATCTTGTCATATTTTGTTCCTTCTCTCATACCTTTGTATAACTTCTTATACCAAGTCAAAGCAAATCAGACACAAATCACATATCTTATCACATTGTCATAAGTAACTCAGCAAACGTCATCATATTTATCACTGTCATGGGAAATGTCACTCCTTTGGTTTGTTTGAGTCACATCTCTTAAAGTGCATGTTCTGGCTGCACAGAGCTTAAAAAGGTCTGACACCAAAACCACATACAGTAGATTAGTCGGAACACATGAATGCTGCTGTTCTGGTTTGGTTTCCTTCACACACACAGATCACTTTAGTGTCAGAACATAAGAGAAGAATTCTGAAGAATGTTTCAAAAATATTTATGTTGCTTTCCAATGTAATATGAAAAACCCTTCATGATGCAATATAATTCAATTCAATTTTATTTATATAGTGCTATATCATAACAGAGTTATCTCATAGCACTTGTTAATATAGAGCAAGTCCAAGCCAACTCTATATGTACAGACCCAACAATTCCACCATGAGCAAGCGCTAGGCGACAGTGGCAAGAAAAAACTGCCTTTTAACAGGCAGAAACCTCAGGCAGAACCAGGCTCTTGGTGGGCGTCATC
>JAVQJF010006910.1:0-13857 GCA_036023855.1 Gadopsis marmoratus
AGATCACTGATGGAGTGGGGAGTCTTTGTCAGCGGGTCAGCCTCCTGTGCGCCCCACCCCCCCTCCCCTGACCCCACACTCTACTCACACACATTTGCGCCGGCGCGCACACACGCTAGATCCTTCTCGCTTGCCATATGGCATGGGCAATGAAGGGCTAACAAAAGAGAGGCTAAAGAGGTGTCAGAGAGGTGTGTGTGTGTGTGTGTGCGTGTGTGTGCACTGCATCAAAAGAAGGCTAAGCAGCCAACCATGGGGCAGGGTCCAATAGATGAAATTGATTCCTGGTTTTTTTGGACACGGCGAGGAGCGGGAGGAGACTTTCCACCTTTTCTTCCGCCGTCAAACTCATTGGCTGAATGAAGAGTAATGAGAGGAGGCCCTGATTGGAGCACAATGGGGGCACACTTGATGGAGTGTTGAGCAATGCAGATCTGTCTTCATCACTGGAGTGGGTATTTTGGCATGACAACAATACCATCATCATCATCATCGCCAGCGAGTCATCGTTGTGTCGTCATATCAATTTTCAGCATCAGAGTGTCATCATTGTCATCATTGTCATCATCGTCATCATTATCACTTTCTTCTTCAGGCCTCATTTTTGCAGTTTGGTGTAACAATGGCACCTACTTTTTTTTTTGTTGTCATCTTCCTTCAAAGTAGAGTGTTTTTCCATGTTGCTATGACTCGAGTCTTGTTTTTGTAGTTTTGGCTATCATTTCTATGGGTGATGGTAACATTGTGCTAAAAAGAAGACGGCTGGGGCAAGAAACACAAGCAGTCAGAGCGTTGTGAAATGGTCACAGTTTGGTCGGGTTTAGGAAACATCATGCTTTGGCTTAAAATAACTAATTTACCTACGTAACTTAAAGTTGAAATAGGTGAACGTTGACTTTTGGTTTCACACAGGATGCAAGCAGTGGTCTCCTGGGTAAAAGTCCTGTGTTGCTTGACCCATCCAATCACCTCAACCCTCCTACGTGCGCAGACTTTGGCTTTATAGGTCACTACAAATGTAAATATGGGTTGTAATGAGCTGCTTGCATAGACGACCTATGCGGCCATACTTTTGGGGAGGACGGTCTCCATTTGAAAGATACAACAACAGCAAACTGTAAAAGGATTGTCACAGCAGAGTTCAAACAAATGCTGAAACATGTCATTCCTACAGTCTGAGACAACCACAAGTAAAAGCACAAGAAATGTATTACAACCAGCTCAGCTCATTTTCGTTCAGTGTTTGATTTAAGTCCAATATTTAGCTGAGATTCTGCACGGCAGCACTGTTGCGGTGGTTTAAAAAGGTTTGGGAAGCACTACTCTTTGTCTGTTCTTTTGAAAAAAGAGACTGTGTTTGTGTTTTGTTCTGCAGACCTGCCTGCACCTCACCTACAGCAATGGAGAGCGTGTATGTGTCTGTGTGTCCACAGCGGAGTGAGCCTCGTGCCCTATTTCAGTCAGGCCTGATACGATCAGACGTCAGATGGTGAGCTCCTCGTCTCTCCCTGGCTCTTGGCGTTTATGCTCGGAGGTGCGAAGAGGTCTAAACGCTGACATAGTGCAACATTGCCTTTGATACTCCGGCAACACAAAGATCCAGATCCACTGGCAACAAGCCTTTAACGAATCCAGCAGTCCAAACAAAGACGTTGGGTGATATTACATTGAAAGAGAATGAGGACTGCTGCTGCGCAAAAGGAGGGAGGGAGGTCAAGTGGGCTTCAACAGCCTTGGTCTATGACAACTCTGAAAGGTACATAAATGCACAAAGCGAATGCTTTTGTGCGGTGAGACGGAGCACATGTAGGTTGTTTCACAAAAGCTTTTTAAAATGTACTTTGAAAATAATCATTTTTAATAATTTTTTATTACCTATCAATAAATAATAAAGTGCTTGGAAATATTAAAGCAGACAGCTCCTCTGCTATCCTTACAATCTCGCAACGTTCAGGAATTCCAGCAGTTTTATTCCGTCGATTAGCCGAATCGATGCAAATTAAATTCTCACTTCTCCCCGGCGACAGAGGGCTGCGGGTCCACACAGCAGCTAGACAGAAGATCCTGATGCGTCTCCCCGTGCAATCAGATGAGGCGGGTGGGGCAATGAACCACAAGACGTACAGTTAGAAACAGACTCTGATCACAGTGATGTGGCAACTTTGCCAGTTGAAATTTCAGCATCACCACACGCTTCCCACCCTGAGCGACGTGTTGAGACACGGACGCCCAAGCCAAACATGCACACGTCATGGAGTTATGGACATATGAGGAAAGTCAGAAATACAGGCACTTCGGCGAAAAGAGATCATGTACTGTACAAGAAGTGGAACTTTAATTGATCTAGTGCTTATATATATATATTGCATTTCCATGGCAGCTCTTGATAAACTGGTGGTGACGCAAGCACAGGATTTGGAACAGTGTAGGGACTTAAATGTTAGTTTTCTCCCGCACCAACGACACTAGGGAAAAGAAGAAGAAAGAAATCGGATTATTCAAGGGGAATGGCAGACTTCAGATCAGATCAGCTCCATCCCCTTAGATACCCACTGCAGGGATTTCTCTCCCCATCTCTTATACATTACATTTTCTGCATTATACTGTTTAACTGATATCTTTTAACATTTTATGTGCATTTTGAACCGTCTGTGATTACTAAGCAGTGTTAACTCGCACTCACATTGCTTACTCTCAAAGCACTCAGGTGAAAAGAATGGAGGTCCAAAGAAGAAAAAGGATGATTTAGGCTTCTTGCAGCAACGGGAACACGTGTTTGGCGCATGACAATGCGTTTCCGTTTGCATGTTCCTCCTATTTCCCTTTCCCCCCAAACTTAATTTAAACAATCATCTCCCTCAAAGGAATCAGTTTAATTTTTCACATGCAGTACGTGTTAATTCAACGAGAAGTTCTGAGTATGAGAAGCACAAGAAGAATTGTTAGCACTTAGTATCGAAATAGAGCAGCTGACTGTTTAGCATTCTGCCACGGCCACTGTGTTAAGATAGGTGCACACACGCAGACATATAAATATATATATATATATACGCATCTACACACACACACACACAAATCCACAAATCACAGGTCTCATTCAGTCTCAGTTGTGTGTTTTAATTAGAGCCGAGGCTGGCTAATCACCTCCTTAGTAGACAGCATGGGTAATGAGACAGAGAGGGAGGAGCTGGGGGGGGGGGTACACATAATTGAGAGGAGCAAAAAAGAAGTATAGTGGAGGAGAAAGTGGCAGGGAATGAAGAAATAAGACAAGAGCGGTTGTTAGGCGTAAGTAGATTAGATGGAATGAAGCAGGGAGCGAGGGGAAGAAGATACGTGATACAAAGAGAAGAGGGGAATCTGAAACAAAAGAGGGAGGGAGAGGGAGGAAGGTGGGTGGATGAAATAAATGGGGACCGTGGAGAAAATGAAGCATGAGTTGACAACAAACGGATCGACTGAAAGAGAGAGAGACAGGTCTGGAAAGAGAGAGAGAGATGGACATAGTGAAAGCAAAGACAGAACAAGAAAAGCAAAGGAAACTTAGAGAGAGTAGTGGGATAGTGAGAGAGAAGCCTGGGAGAAATAATGAGAGTCCCTTACCTCCCACAAAGCCAGCCATGTCTAGGCCCTAACTCCCCCCCCCCAGCTCGCCGTCTCCACCGCTCCCTCCCTTCCTCCCCTCCCTCTCTGTGGCTGCTCCTTTCATGCTTCATGCTGTCACCCTGCGAGTGTCTGAATAGCCTTTTATTATTCAACAGTCTGGGCAGGTCGCGGGGTCATCGCGCGGCCCACCACCCTGCCACCAGCAAACATCCCAACGCACTCTCAAACGTGACCCCGTGTGCATTCTCGCGCACGCACAAAAGAAAAACAGGAGCTATTCGTGGTCCGCAAACACACGCAAAAACTGCAAAACGGGGTGGTGGTCGGGTTTTGGGGTAAGCACTCAAAGCTACACTAACTTCGGGCGCGCCGCGTTGACAACGTGTGACAGTCCCTGATGCATCCATTATAACACTTGTCCACCCCTTATTAGCCTGCTATATCTATCTGTCCCATGCATCCGTAGCGCTGGGAGCTAGTGCCCTGGCATTTTCCAAGTGTGTGCTCATGTGGCCGCAATCTTGTGTATGCGCCAAGGTGCATGCCTGTTTGTGTGTGACAGGAGGAAAACGGAGATAACAGTAGCCTGGTGGTATCAGCTCCATCTTATCTCCTACACAGCCAGAAGCAGGTATACAAGCTAATTGGAAAGTGCCAGACACACAGCAGACTTGGTGAAACACACGCTCACCTTTCCAGCGAGCGAGGCAGACGAGAGAATTGGCAGAGAGAGAGAGAGAGGGAGGGAGAGAGGGAGAGGGAGGGAGGGAGGGAGCATAAGAGAAACAGGGAAGAAACAATAGATGGGAGAGACCGAAATGATACGATGAAAATGAGACAAAGGGAAGAAGAAGTGTAGGGAGGAGTGACAGAGCAGGCGGGAAAGATAGAGATGGAGACAGAGAGCCGGGGGTGGGGGGGGTGGGGGATTGTAGGGACGACAGCAGGGCTCACATATACAATATCAACAAGACAAACGTTAACTAAGGCACAGTTCGCTTCTGAAATACCACAGGTATTGTGCCTATTCTGTCTGTAACTGTATTGTCAGCAGTGAGCACACGGAAAAAAGGAAAACAAATGGCATCTCCTGCAATACTCTACAGTATGTGGCTCGTCCCACTCCACTTGGTAATGAGTCAGTCTGTCAAAGTCTCTCTCAAATGTCAGGCCCGACGTCATGTTTAAAATGTGACATCTCGTGCCGTACACTTTCCCTGGGATGTGTTCGCAGTTGACGTGGCAGCCTATCCAAAAGGAAAGCACGTATCACAGCCCAGGCAAACCCCCCCACACATCAGGGACGTTCACACATAGGGGCTAGAGCGGCTCGAGGTGCTGCCTCTTTGGCTAAAGTGCCCCCTTAGACTAAGTTGATAAATGCATATGATCAGATTATTGTAATTATTAAAGTGTAACTACACCCTCAAATTCAGCTACAACCCTCTCTGCCAGCAAATGCAGCATCCGAGGAACCACCTGTAGGAGACTCGTGCCTACGTAGTAGAGACTGCCTGACACTGATTTTATGTAGGTTTCATGACATAGACAGGTCCCAACCTACTGACTCTATGTCAGCATTGGCCTCGCAGCTTGAGGGCTGATTTAAAACAGTAGATGGTGTGTTGAGCCATTTTCAACCCATGGCTGGAAAGAAATCTGGAAAGAAACGTCAACATTAAGTTAATTGACTATTGATGTGCTTCATCACATTGCAGTCATATCGTTTAGTTTACAGCTCAGAAAACATGTGAAACTGTGCAGCACCTCTCGTATATTTTAAGCTGGCATATTTCCCATGAATGTGGCCATTTTGACTCTTTGGGTTGCGCTAACTTTGCAGTCTGTTGAAGAGATTCGGAGAACAGGGACTTACACAAAACGACATATATTGTGGCCTAGATATTATCTGCCTCCTTTCCCGTGTAGGACGCTAGTTGATATTTACCTAGAAGCAAGCTGGTGGTCTTCTTAGATTATAATTACGATGACAATGAAACCTGGTTTCAAACAGTGTTTTATGCAGTTCTTGGATGAATTCGTGGGCAAGAAGTGTGTTTTTGACATAACAATGAAATTGGACAGTGTTATTCTATGTGTATCATCATACGTATTTGGCATGGAGACAACATAGAGGGTAGGGGTGGGTGCCCTGCTTTTTAAATAAATTGAGCCAGAATGTGTGTGCACGTATGTCACATTTTCCCACTAAATACATTTCTTTGCAGAGCTGTTTCTCAGTCTTTCAATCATATGAGTCATTACGGTGCACCTCCTCAGAATAAATCATCACACCCGAGCGAGACCAGAAGCAGGTGAGAAGTTGTGATAATGGTTATTGATTAGCGCACTAGCACACTGTGTCCTGTCTTGTTTTTATTACAGATGAAAGCCGCCATCCCGCCGCGTGCTCACTGAAGAGGGGTGTGTGGGAGAGGGATGTTTAATGCGAGGCAGCTATTGCTATATATGAAAGTAATCAAGCGCGAGCAAAAGCGAGGTGTCGGTGACGATGTGGTGCATGTGGGAATTAATTTGGCTAATTATGACGGATGCTTGTTTAATTGGAGAGAGGAAATGTATGGGGCATGATAATCAACAACATGTGCTTGTGCGTATTTGTTTTCTCTGGATGCATACTGTAAGTGTGACTGTGTGAAACCTTACTTTGTGTTTCTTTTGTGTCTCCCTCTCCTCTCCTCTCCTCTCCTCTCTTTGATGAGGCCCACGGGAGTGGCAGTTTGCACATAAGCAGCATTTATTCTTCTTGCTGTTCTCGTACCCGAGTTTGTCGAAACTAAGGCCATGAGGCAGCCGCACCTCCTTGCCATTTGCTGTTTATTTGGCACGGGTAAAAAAAAAAGAAAAAAAAGGCTCTGATGTGAATTAATTGCATGTTAGCAGAGAGGAGCCAATAATAATAGCCTAAGAGTGATGCGGACTTGACAAGACTTGTACGATGATTAGCAACGGTGATGAATGTTTCATCTACGGCTATTCATATATTCATATTCATATAGCCGCGGAGATTTTGTTTTTTTAAGGCAGAACACAAATGAAACTGAATGACTTAACCTGCATTTTCTTTCAGTTAGTGAACAAATGAATGCTTACCTTGCAGTTGAGTGAGCTCTCTGCCACGCCCCTAATCACTTTGCATATGAAATTATATATATTTTTGACATTTGATCTCTTTTTCTATTCATAAAATCTCTTCATTATCCTATTAAACAGACAGAAAATGATTGCTGTCCAGGTTAATAAGCGCAGATGATCTAACAGTCACATTTGTAAAATGGCTTGCTTTGAAGGGTTATCTCTTGGCAAAGTCTTCCATGTCTCTGTGTGAGTGATTGACAGTAATCAGACAGATGAAACCAAAGTGAACGCAGTCCTATTAGCTTTAATTGTCAAGAGAATGAGTAGTTAAATTGCCCAAATTTGGATGTGCTTCATGAAGTGTCATCCCTCAGTCAACTTTTCCACATTTTGTCCATTTTGTCCATTTTGTCCATTTCCCGTCTGTGTTCCCAGCCTTCGGTTGTGAGTGCTCCCCCCCCCCTCCCCATGCAACTCGCCGCTGAGCTGATTGAACGCTTCCTGCTCGCTGTTTGGATTCCGTCCCAAATCCCCTGCATGAACTTGAAGCACCACGTTAAGCATTCCTCAATAGACTCCAACAGCTTGTGAAATATGTGGCCAATTTGCTCATGTTTGTACCAACGCTGCATCCCGGGAAAAAGAAATGATGGTCTAAATCCACTTTATCTCCCTACTTTGTATAACCTTTCCCAAGGTCTTTTTTTTTTGTCTTTCTTTCTCCAAACCAAATCAACAGGAGCTCAGGTGCAGCTAGGCTGCTGTTTAACTAATGGATACCCTGAACACTGCGTGCACACACACAAACACACACGCAGGGAAACGCTAGCCACACCTGAGCGCGCGCACACATATTGAAGCATCCCAGCGCTCTCAAGGTTGTCACAAATCAATCCCGAGTTGTGTTTTCATTAAGAAAAGGTGAGTGTGAATGAGAGTGGAAAGATGTTTTAATCATGAACATCTAAGGGGCCAGAGGGCACACTGGAGAAGGCGCCGTGCCTCTTTTCTCTTCTTAGCTCCACTCCTACGCCTCTCCCTCACTCTCATCCCTCATTTCTCTCCTCATAATGCCTTCAATTCCTTCTTTGTCCCCCCCCCCGCCTAATTCCGGGCTCTGTTCTACCCCCCCCCACACACACACATACACACACACCTTTTAACTCTGCCCTCCCTTTGAGCAGCTACTTTCCACATTTCTGCACTCTTTGACCCCCCTCCTCGCTCTTCCCTTCATCCAGCCCTTTATATATATCGAGCCCCGGCATATTTCAACTGTTGCCTCCACCTTTCCACGCTTCACCATCTCCCTCCCTTGCTCCTTCAACCCCTTCCCACTCATCTTTCCATGCCCGCAGCAGCCAACTCTCAGAACCTCAGGAACCGTAAATCTGGTGCAACCCCAGGAAGTGGGTGACGGGGGGACACTTAAACATGTAACACTCTAGTGAGGGCATAGCTCCGGCCAGGATATCGCCTCCTGCGTGCAAGCGTACACGAACACACGCACACTTACTTGAGCACACGCACCTATACACACACACACACACACACACACACACACACACAGACAGACAGGGTTTATGGATGTCTGGGCTGGAAACAGAGCAGCCTAAGTATAGGCTCTGTGTTATTACAGCTCATGTTCTTACCTCTAATCAATCCAAGTTGTTAGGATTTGTGTGCAGGGGGAAACAACGGGGGCTTTGTGTCACACAGACCAGGCAGTGCTGCAGAACTTTCCCTGTGCCTGGTTTCCTCCAACATGAACCCACACCCATCAGGGTCTGGTGTGTGCCAGCAAGTCTCTGGAATCAGTTGCATTGTGTGTATATACGTGTGTGTGCTTGTATCTGTGTGTGCTCTGGCCTGAGTTAGGCCGATGTCGCTATTCTTTAACACACTACATAGAAGCTAACATTTCCTAATTCAAACATGATGACAAAACCCCGCAAAACTCTTTTGATTTTTTTTTTTTCCTTTTCTTTTTGGACTGCGGCAACACGCACAGGACCTCGACCTCATTACAAGTTCTTAATCAAAACCACGCTTTCACCATGCTGGAAAAGAAAAGCGCAACTTTGTCCACACATCAATCAAAAGTCATTTGCTTGCAGTCTTAAGTAGTACTGTTCGCGCACATTCAGTGACATGTTCAAAAAGCAGCTGCCACTGTGCGCTCAAAAAACTGGATATCTGGGGGATGATGGCCGCCTTTATGTGAGACCGCTTGGCCCGTCCTCATTACCAGCCTGACACACATGTTCTGTCAAAGAAATCGCACCAAATGGGACCAATTGGGTTTGGAAGCGACATGTCTCTGGGAGAGTTCCTTTTCTAAACCACTAATCTCTGGACCACAAATTAGCTGTCAGTCATCAGCTGTAGACAGGCATCGTATCGGGGAGAAGGCAGTCCCCGGCAAATCAACAACATGTCAATCAGACACACAAACACGTGCTCACGGCCGTCATACACAACACGGTACACACTCTCGGGCAGGCACGTGCATGAACGCACACACACAGGGATTGATAGGTGTGTCTTGCATGTGATAGCATTTTCTCCTTAAGACTAATGGGCTCCAATCTGTATTCTCTATTAATTCAAGGTGACTCCTGCCAAGTATTAGAGAAAGTATATGGAGCTGAGGGCCCTCAAGTGCCCTCCTAATTAATATACATTTTCTTTTTATATTGCCTCTCTGAATTCCAATATCATTTCATAAAGGCTCTCTTATCTCCAAAAAGAAACCTTTTTAAAGCGTCAAAGAAATGTTTCAAAGCGTCCAATTGACACGCGTGTGTCGGAGTTTAATGGCATTGAATGAACATTAAATGAAGAGTACCACAAGAAAACAAGGGACCGCCACAGTATTTGGATACATGACAGGATGTAAAGACTTTGTGACAGATTTGTCAGAGACACAGAACGTTGTGGCACTTATCAAAAAAGGAGCGACAGGTAAAGGTATAGTTTCTTGCTGAGAGTTACATGAGAAGGCTGACACCATTGTCATGTCTGTCCGTTAGTTATGAACCTACGTGAAAGAGATCGTTAGCTTAGCGTATTATGAAGACTTGCGTTTGAGGGAAACGGCTTGCCAGGCTCTGTCCAAAGGTTTAAAAAAGATAAGTGGCCGCCAAAGCTCAAAAGGAATAGTTCAACAATTTGGGAAATACGTTGTTCGCTTCCTTGTTGAGAGTTAGAGCAGAAGATTGAAACCACGCTCACGTCTAGACAGTGAATATGAAGCTACGGGCAGCCGGTTAGCTTGGTTTAGCATAAAGACTATAAACAGGGGGAAACAGCTAGCCTGGCTCTGTGCAACGATAACAAGAGCTGCCTCCTGGCACCTCAAAAGCTCACCAATCAACACGTTATGTCTTGTTTGTTTAATCAATGCAAAAACTAAAGTGTTAAAATAGCGAGTTGAGGTTTTTTGGTGGGTTGTGTGTAACACCATTTCTTGGCTTCCTGGCATCTTGTCATCGATATGCAGTTGCCAGGCAACCAGCGATGACCAGAGCTTCAGAGGTGCTGGTTGGCAAATGTATTTTTGTACCTTTGGAAACAGCCAGGCTAGCTGTTTCCCTCTGCTTTCAGTCTTTATGCTAAGCTAAGCTAAACATCTCCTGCATGTAGCTTTATATTTAATGGACAGCTATGAGAGTGGTATCGATCTTCTCATCTAACTCTTGGCAAGAAAGCAAGTAAGCGTATTTCCATATAGATAGAATGTTTCCACTACAGGATAATTTATTGCAACTTGGGTTTTGTTCTCACAGAATTATCCCTCAGTTATGAAAATATCATACTCACCAAGTTGATATCTAGGAACACAGCGAAATCACTAAAAACCAAGCTTGACTGGGCAAGCAAGCAACATGAGCAGTCAGATGATCAAACAGGATTCAAACAAACCCCCTGCCGTACTTATCATAGCTGCGTGGGTACAAAGATTTCATGAAAATAAATAAATACATCTGTACAAATGTTTGTTTCTAGAGCTCAGCAGTTACTCTGGTTAGGATAATGGGAATTAGGGTCAACACAAAACTAATTATCCCGAAATTATCCTTTAAGATATGACTTTAAGAATTATAAGGGTGTTTCCTATTAAATGTAGGGCTGAGCCTTAGTTACATAAAAATAGAGAGAGTGACAGAGGTTCACTCCTGAGTGCTGTGGTGCTGATTGCCTCTGAAGCCTTTGTGTTTCTCTGTGCCATGTCTTGGTGGTCCGAAGCACCTCGCTGTCAGTGCCATTCAGTCAGATTAAGTGTGTGTGTGCTCGCACATGTGTGTGTGTGTCCACATAAAGTCAGCTAGGTATGAATCAGAGAGAGAGAGAGAGAGAGAGAGAATGAGGCCAAGGAAAGAATGACTGGATGATTAGACGCCCAAACTGCTCCTTCACGTCAAGCAAACAAATGCAATAGTCACCATCCCAGCAAGTGAGAAGATAAGATAAGATTTATTTGTCATTACATGTTTACACATGAACAAAATATGTTCCCAGGACCCACAGCACATAACACAAATACATTGTACACCGAAGATCTGAATTAAAACACTATGGTAAAAAAAACATCTAAAAACAAACTTTTTCCTCTGCTTCAATAAAGGGGGGAGAGGGAGTGTGGCTCCTCCTAAAGTCCACAACCAATCCCTTCGTCTTCCCCACATTGATGAAGAGATTGTTTTCCCCGCACCAGTCCACCAGATCTTCTACCTCCTGCCAATACGAACCGGTGCTGAGGATGATCGGGGAGGACGAGATGCTGTGGACCTTAACGGTCTGTGGCCGGTGTGTCAAAAAGTCCAGGACCCAGTTACAGATAGAAGGTGTTAGTCCAAGTAGCTGTAATTTAATGACTAGAGTCCGAGGGATGATGGTATTAAAGGCACAACTGAAGTCCAACAAGAGCAGCCTGACATAGGAATCCCCACTCTAAATGGGTAAGAGCAGCGTGGATGACAGATGATACTGCATCCGACGCAGAGCGGTTCTTCCTATAGGCATACTGGTGTGGATCCACATTTATATCAATATTCTTCCATATGTGGTACATGACTAGCCACTCAAAGCATTTCATGACTATCGGGGTGAGAGCCACCGGGTGATAGTCATTCATTGTTTTTGCTGCTGCACCTTTGGGCACAGGGATGATGGTAGATGTCTTGAGACACCCTGGCACCACAGACTGTAAGAGAGAGGTGTTACAAATGTCTGTCCACACTTCTGTGAGTTGCTCAGCACAGTCCCTCAGTACCCTTGCTGGAAGTATTACATGGGTTGTTGCTTTCTGGGGGTTTATGCTTTGCAGTGATCTCCTCACATCCTCAGCAGACCCACTGAAGGACAGCTCATGTGGTGGGACAATGACCCTGGTGCTATAGGGGAGGAGTTTGAGGCCTCAAAGTGGGCATAGAATGCATTAAGTGCATCGGGGAGAGATGGATCCCTCGGGCATTCAACATCTCTCTTGTTGTAATCTGTGATGGTTTTTATGCCCTTCCACATCCTCTGAGGGTCACAGGTGGAAAAGTGACCCTCTATCTTGAGAGTATACCCCGCTGCGTCCCGCACCTTCAGAAGACACCGCACCTCTCCATTTAACCAGGGTTTCTGGTTAGGGCGGATGATGATTTTCCTGGAGACAGTAACATCACCAATACATTTGCTGACGTAACCGCAAACAGATGACGCATATTCATCCAGGTCCACCCTGTCATCATTGGTCACAGCCTCTCTGAAGATCTGCCAGCTGGTACTACAGCATGGGGGATGGCTGTACTGGGTCACCCAGCGCAGGACATTCAGCTGGAACCAACAGAATGGAGATATGATCAGAGAGGCCTGGGTGAGGACGGGCCAGCCGTCTGTTGGCATACACCTGGTCCAACGTGTTATTTCCCCTGGTTGCTATGGAGACATGTTTGTGAACCCGAGGCAGAATGGCCGTCAGCTTCACGTGGTTAAAGTCCCCTGCAACCATGAAAAACGCCTCCGGGTGCATGTTCTGATGCTCACCAATGTGGTCGTGTAGCTCCCTGAGAGCCATGCTAGCATTAGCACTCGGAGGGATGTACACGGTCCCGATATACACAACGGTGTACTCCCGCCTGCAGATAACGTGGCCGTCACTTCAGCGGCAGATATTCCACATTTTTGGACAAATGGCTGCTTACCAAAGAGCAGTTGGTCCACCAGAGTTTTGTTGATGTAAGAACATAAGCCTCCTCCATGGGTATTCCCCGACAGCTGATTGCGATCAGCTCGGAAGAAGAGTAACCCCCCAATCTGGTGAGTAGCATCCGGCATGTTGTTATTTATTCATGTTTCCGTCAACAGAAATACACAGCAGTCCCTCATCACCCTGTAGGTACTCAGAGGCGAGTAGAGTAGCTTGAAGTAGGATAGAAGTGGACAAAATGGGAGCTTCTCATTTTATTTGACAACACAGAAAAAAAGGCCAGTTCTAATGGGGGAAACGAAACTGCCGAAACTCAAAGCTTAAGCACCGGCAGCTCACAAACGTCCAGTCACCACAGGCCTCAGCGGCAGAATGGGACAGAACGCATTGGTCAACCATACAGTGTATCCATGCCAGAGTTAAAATGACACTTTGTACTGATCTCGCAGAGGAAAGGTATGAATATATTATACACCTCTCCTACCGCATAAGTCAGTAAAGTCTGTAAAGAAGAAGAAAAAAAGAAGTAATAACAGCCAGTTCTTTTCATTGGGTGCTGCTGGGCTGAGGGGCTGACGGAGCAGTGCAGTAATGTGCCCGCTTTAAAGGTGACCAGACACATTCTTTCTTTTGCCCCATAGTTCTGCATGAGCTATAAATTTGTCGCACCAACTGTTGACATCGCCTGCAATATGCTGTGCTCAGAGTGCGGATCACCCCATTGCACTGTGAGCAAGAACAAGGCTCTGCACTCACACACACACACAATGGTGGCCAACGAGTCATAAAGTAATAAAGCTCTATGGAGCCCTAATGAAAGCAAAGAATAGAGGCAAAGGGAGGAAGAGACTCGGATGAATAACAATCATTGCTCTGATGGGGGGGGGGGGGGGTTGGTAGTGCATGTGTGTGTGTGTGGAAGCAAACTCCCCGCCGCGCGGGGGGGGGGGGGG
>JAVQJF010006931.1:0-34329 GCA_036023855.1 Gadopsis marmoratus
TCCAACTTTGTGGAAACAGTTTGGGGAAGGCCCTTTTCTGTTCCAGCATGACTGTGCCCCAGTGCACAAAGCAAGGTCCATAAAGGCCTGGTTGGATGATTTGGTGTGGAAGAACTTGACTGGCCCACACAGAGCCCTGATCTCAACCCCACTGAACACCTTTGGGATGAACTAGAACGGAGATTGCGAGACAGGCCCTCTCGTCCAACATGTGTCTGACCTCACAAATGCTCTTCTGGATGAATGGGCAGAAATTCCCACAGACACGCTCTAAAATCTTGTAGAAAGCCTTCCCAGAAGGGTGGAAGCTGTGATAGCTGCAAAGGGGGGGACCAACTTCATATTAATGCCTACGAATTTGCATTGGGATGTCATTAAAGCCCCTGTAGGTGTAATGTGTAGGTGGCCCAATACCTTTGTCCATATAGTCTAGATCCTGATGGTGTGTCTGGTAGCTTTAGTTGGTACTGGCACTCTTCACGTCTGCTGATTCTAGATTAGAGTGATAGAGATCAGAGGTGGCCTGACAGAGTGACTGGGAATAACTCCTCAGGTTTTTTGTTAGGGTGTTTCTAAGTCTGCTTCTACTTGTGTCCTCATGAGGACCAAATGTCCTTACAAAAGTGAAGATTCTTTGCCAGTTTGTAAGTTTGATAAGAAGGGGACTTTAGCAGCAAAGCTAATGGGGGTAGTTGTTTAATGTCCGTGACTCTTGTGTTGTGTAGCAGGCTGCTTTCTGGATCAATGTGCTCTGCCTATGATAGTACGCTCATAATACAGCTTTATGCAAGATTTGATTGGCTCTATAGAAATATGTCTACATATACAAAACAGTATTCTTTTGAATTAATGCTAATCTAGGGGGCGCATTATGAAGACAAAAATGATCAAATCTCTGTTTTGGATGATTTTTTTTGATGATCTGATTTTTTCTCAATGGAGAACAACAGGACAAGCGACCTACAGAGCAGATATGTACTGTATGCTGTAGTAGACCAAAGAAATGAAATCATTTTATCATCTACGAAAGAATGGACACTGACCTATCGCTTTCAGCTGTTGTTTTATGTGAAGGAGGAGAGAGCAGTAGAGACATGAGACAGGGTTTTTCAGTTCCAGACAAACAAAGAGAGCTGTGTCTGTTACTCAAAAGACAAGATGTTTCTGCCTTCTGGGCTACTGAGGCTACTGCTGGTGGAGAAATTAATTTCTGTAATCTTTTACAACCTATTCCTAGGTGCATGATTGCTGCAAAATGATGAATCAAGAAGGAAACCCCAGCTGTCGAGTCTGGGTGGAGTAACCCCAAATCTGTTAAGTGTTAGATAACTTGCAATGGTTTGAACAAACACGTGTGTATGTCTTTAGAAGCCAATTGAAGCTGTGCCCCTAGAAATGCCTGTGTTGCAACTCACCGCAGCACCTCTGTGCTTTGTGAACAGGAACATGAACACACGCAGAGAGCCTCGTGGAAATAGACTGACAAAGCCCACAAGTTCAATTGTGAATGCTATAATTGGGCTCGGATATTAATGAGTGTTAGCTCTGTAGCTACGTGTAATCTTAGCTGTCACACATGCTCCAGTTATTTCACCCCTGGAACAATTTTGCTTTCAGTGGAAAGAACAATTTGGAAGATTTGAAGTTGCATTTGGTTAACTATGCCCCCATTCACGTTTCGGGTCATTGTTTACGTTCTAAATGTTTAATGCTCACATGTTTGATTTAAGCTACATTAACTGGTTTGTCAGCTCAGCCTCCTCTCTTTCTTGTTCTCTCTCTTTCCACCCACCTCTCCCCACCCATACAGCTTGGAGGATACCAACTCATTGTCAGTTCAGGGAGTGTGTTTAGAGGGATTTCTGCTGAGGGAAATACATATTTAATGGAAAATCTGCAAGTGCGTCTCTTTCAGCCTCACCCACTCAGCTGACCTCATCCCTCCTCCTCCCTCCCTCACCTCTCTGGAGCTAATGGCCCTTCGTATCCCTCTGTCCATCCCTCCGGAACCCCACATTGAAACAACAGGGGGGGGGACCTCATGCACTTGCCTGTGTTTTACAATTAAGGCTTTAGCAGAAGTCAGGATCACAAAATGCAGCAGCATATATCAGGGTTAAATTAGATTTGCAGTGTGCCGTTATTTATTTATTTATCTTTCAACAACTGATTAGTCTCCCATGGCCTCCGAGTTTCGTGCTAGACTTAGCATTTCAATTCAGCACACATCTAGCTTTATCCTGGAGCCAAATAAGTGTCTGTCTCCAGTGGGAGTTTCAGCCCACAAGAGCGCAACCACTTCTGTGCGTGGTGGAGGGGTGCGTGAGGATGGGGGGGGGCACTGCACGCTCACTCGCAAAGATGAAAAATGACAACGCGTGACCGCCGTGAGGAGAACGAGATCTTCTGGGGTAGACGGCAACGCAATTACGGCAGACAAACTGGACAACACACAATACCCTTCCCTTCTGTGTGAGCTACACACAGCTGGAGAGGCAGCAAGGCTCCTCTCTTCTCTTCCTCCTCCTCCACTCCACTCCTCTCTCCACAGCACAGCCCCACAAGCAGCAGCAGCAGCAGCAGAACTACCGAGGGGGCTGAAGGGGGGCTATTTGTAACAGGAAAACACCTTACCAGTACATCTTAATGACAGGTGACAAATGAGCCTCAAGTTCAACTGGGTTATTCCCTGTTCATAAATCAAGGCAAACTGCAGACAGGGGTGTATGTAAGAAGATTGGTTTACTCACTGCTCCAGAACAAACCTAAATGACACCAATGAAGCAAGCAATGTAGATCACAGATGTAGGCAGGGGGGAGGTAAAATTTCTGCCTGTAAGCAGCACTCTGTCACGCCGACAGTAGCTCACCTTTTACAACCCACAGAATGCAGGCCCAAGTAAAACACACTACATGAGCAATGAAATGTTCTAATCGCTGGATTGCTGCCGTCACAATTTCAGGCATTTATTCACACTTCTTAAGTGTGACCATGGGAACTTGTGTGAAACGATATGCATTGTCAACTTACGAAACAGGAATCCCTTCTGAATCACAAACCCACACCCAAACCTGGCTTGTGATTTAAGGCCTTTTTGTTTGGCCATCTATCCTCCAAGAGTCCCATTTTTACTCTTCCCTTGTCCTCTTATTCCAGGCTGTGTTGGATGAGACTGATGCTTTTTGCCGGACTGTTCATTTGCCAGTGAGCTTGGCACAGGAATAATTACCTGTCTCTATGATCAATTACCTGATTACTCACCAGAGACGCACAAGATGTCTGAAGAGCGGAGCCTGGGCCTGCAATGTATCAGAGCACGGGGTTGCTGCACTGCCTGCACAGATGCACAAACATAAGCATAGACATATAAAGTGACAAACATGTATACTAAGCATGCAGATGCACTCCATATAGATAGCTCAACACATCGCACACATATCCAGAGGATAACATTCTCCTTGTATTATCCAGGCAGCTAAGCAGCTGACAGAGTCAAGGACACACTGACTGGTGGGCCATTGAAAACTCAAGGAAATCATTAACAACGATCCTGACACACATCACAGCGAGAATGCATCCCTGTGTGAGGCAAAGTGATCCCCCTAAATTGCCTTGTTATGATGAGAAATGTTTACCTGAGGGCAATACACGGAGAGAAGAGGAACGAGTACGCTGTTAAAAGGAGGCACTGGATGTCATTATGTGACATTCAGATAATATCCCCATGGTCTGAATAAACACTGGAGTCAGATTATCATCATGTTGTGCAAGGCCCCTGCAGTACTCCTGATGATTTACAGCTTGACCTCTAAATAACACTTACATAGGAGCTCAGCAACTACCCTGAGATCGCCTACACACACAAACAATGCAGGAGGAATCACCATGACGTCCCTCTCTATCCACCACCATGTCACATCTAATCCCACACAAGGCACACAGAAGGAGCTCGACTACTGCTTGACTGTGAAGCAACGTGTAAAGAGGCTCCCCCTGATGCGGGGGGAGAATATTTGTTCATGCATATGACATGTCACATGATTCTCAAAACATGACAAAACATTTATTTAAACCCAGTCTGCCCTTTACTGAGCACACCAGACTACACCTAGTCCTCACAGGAAATGTAGATTACACACCTGTGTATTAGCACATAAAGGCTCAGACAGGTGAAAACCGATCTTCAAAAAAACTTAATTCTACTTTTGCTTTGAGATTGGTTTAAGGGTCTGAAATCAATTTCCTGAAGTAATTTGGCCCACACCGCTAATGGGCAATTGAATCATTGCTGTTGTGTGCTTCCTTAAAACGTTTTGTGTCATGAGGCAGTATTTTGTGAATGACACCCATTATCTCCTGTTGTCCAATGTATCTAGCCAGGACACATCACTGCGTGAATGCTTAAAAAGGCCAGACTCCAGTATTGTTTGCTGATTTTCACTCTGATGAAGATTTTAATATTGTTCCATGAACGAGCCATGTAACCAATTAGCTCCACATCACTCCTGCTCCTCTACATGTGAGAGCCTGAAGTTATCTCTATTGCAGCCTACATGTTGAACCATATTCTCATATGGTCTTTTTTTCCAGCCACTGCACATGTATACCTTTACAGAGTATAGGCCTCACACAAACATATGTAACAGACATAGGTCCTGATAAGAGAAAGTGCTTTTTGCATGTTGCAAATAGGGCAGGATGATAAAACGATAATGATAATTATCACAATATAATTTTCCTCAACATAAATACAACAAATGTTAGAATTAACATATAGATAATCGTGATAATTATCGATAGACTCATCTGAAAGAAACGATTGTGATAACATTTTAGGCCATATCACCCAGCCCTAGTTGCAAAATGTGTTGAAGCCTACAATTTAAAACAAGAGCAGCTTGCTGCGTTTCTTTATTGTTCCTAGGCAACCACCAAATCACCTGTTCTTAGCCTAACAGTGATTTTGCGTTTTGTGAAGTAAACACGTAGATCTCACCACTACAGTAGGCCCACCTCACAATTGATCCGATTGGACAATGGGGAAAAAAAATTTTTTTCAACTCAAGGTGTTCAGACTGCTCCTGCAAAAATGTGAGGTGCTCAGGCCGCATGAGCAGTGTGCAATACGCTTACTACCTATAAAAAACAACTGCAAAAAGATGCCTACACTGCAATAAACGCAGCCTGTCTGATCAGAGCCATAGACTGTATTCTGCAACATCAGTTCCCAGGGAGTCAGCTCTTTCACTCAAAAATAACAAAATCTTTCCAATCAATTTACTCCATTTCAGCCAGTAATGAGGATTGACAGGCTTGAAGACAGCAGCTGCCTTCCAGTCATTGCTAAAGGAACAAAACTCCCAAGGTCTGCGTGGGAAACATAGAGTAGCATACGCAAGCCAGAGGCTGCTTCGGCAGGGCCCTGCTTTCTACAGATTCACTCCACTTGCAGAGTTGAATTAATATTACTCCAGATTCCTGAAAAAAGAATAACTAAAAATGAATGAATTATTTAAAACTCTCACACACACACAACTTTTTTTTTTTAATCACACAGCCATTCCTCAGACATCTTGCACAGTTTGGTAAGTCACTCACACAAAGCTCTGCTCAGGGGCAATCAAAGCTATGAATAGCTGTGGTTAGTACACACAGAGCAAAAACCTTGAAGCTGACAGCAGTGCTTTCATGAGATGCAGACTCAGAATGGCAGGAAAAAACACAAATACTACTCCACAGTCCTTTCTTCTTTTCTAGCAGATGCCACATTAACATAATATAGCCTGCTTGGATTCCTTCGCCTCCACACAATTATGACTCCCCATTTAGACTCGAAGCCTGTGCTAGTCAATAAATCCACGGAAGCGAGTCACAGCCACTCTCTCTGGCTCATAGATATGCAGATGTCATGATCCAGAGGTTTTCTTATTTCCCTCTATGGGAGAAGCCATTGACCTTTTCCAGTCCCTGCATGTGTCAATACCAACAAAGCAGTAGTTTGGCAGAGAGGCACTGTGGCCCAGACATCCTCATTCAGGTTACAGACAAGAGCAGATCACAGGGGGATTCATTGCACACGGACAGCAGTACTTGGTAGTAATGTTAAGCATATTGAAACAGTGGCGTTATTAAAGTGATATGAAAGATCACTGAGATGTCTCTGGGTGGGCAAACACCTGAACCAAAGACATGTCCCATACATCAGAGGGCAGGAGCATCAGCCTCTGTGTCAAACGTCAAAGCAATCTCTATTAACCCCGAGGGACAATACAATCAATATCAACAATGTACACACACCAATCGACACACAGATTCATAGATTTACATAGAACTATTTAACAAGCCAATAGCAGCAGGGACAAAGGAGTATTTAGGTCTGTTGTTTCTGCACTTTGGTTGTTCGTATGAACAATGTGAATGATGTGAACAAGGATTGACCAGGCCTTTGTAGTGGTTCTGTCCTTGTACAGTGTAGAAAGGTCATTTAGATTTGTGCCAGCAATTTTACAGCACATTTTAACAATTCCTTCTAACCTGAGAGAAGAAGGCGTACAGCCGGCAGGATGCTGGTTTGATTGTACCAGCTGGAAGAGGGCTTGGAAATCTGAATAACACCCAAGGTGTATTTCAGCAAGTCACTAAACTACACAGTGGAGCTGCTCATTGACCAACAATAGACTTCCATGGGTTTCTACAGTTGATGGACAAAATAATAGCACACTATAATGCAGTACAATACAATAGCCATGCTGCTTACAAATATTTTAAGCATTAAGTATAATGTTACATTTTTGTTGAGACGGTGTCAGAGACACATGTAGCCCACGTTTTTTAAAGTACTGACACAAACAAATTAAATTTTCTTTAGTTGAAATTGTAACTGCAGTCTTTTTCCATACTGTAAAAACAAACAATACAGCATTGTATGAGGCACAGGTGTTTTAAAACTGTAACATAATAAAGGTTTTAATGTTTCACAGATCAGTAATAATGACTAGGATTAATTACTAACATTTATAGCTGAATAATTGATTGTTTATCAAAAGAGAATAACTAAATAATAAAGATTAATCTATTTCTTAATGAATAATAAACCATCAGGGTGGTACTAATGAATGTCAGTGCCACATTAATAAAGACTTCTTCCACCCCAATAATCCATCAAGTCTGTCGTTTAAAAGGATATGTTCACATTTTTTCAAGTCTGAAATAAAATAATACTCCCATGCTCATATGTACTTTGAAACAGTTATTGGATGCTGTAATCATTCATACCCTCTATTCTGGCCATTTCGAGATCCCTTCCTAATGCTCTTCCAATGTAAGTGATGGGGGACAAAATCCATACATTGTGTTCTGTGCAAAAATTATTCAGAGTTCAGCCGAAGCTAATATGGCCCTTCAGTAACTGCAGTTAGTCAAATCAAGTGGGTATCTTCTTTTTAATACAAAAAACTCCATCACTCGTTTTGTTTCTGTTCCTCCTCTGCAGCACTGTTCACAGTAACAGATATAAGGAATCTCATGCTACAATGGCCTTAACTTCAGAAGACACCCTCTTGATCTGACAAGCTTAGACTTCTGAAACCTCATATTAGCTTCATAATAGAATGTATTTTTAGATGAAAGAAGGACTGTGGAGTTTGTCCCCCACCTCTTACATCGGAATCACGTTCTTCACAAGCAGTATATACAGCAGGGACAATTACAGCGACCAGTAACTCAATGTGCATATGAACAAGTAGTGGTGGAGAAAGTATTCAGATCTTTTACTAAAGTTAAAGTAAAAGTTGTAATAACAGACTGTAAAAATGTTGCATTGACAATGTTATTTAAATAAAATTACTTAAGTATTATCAGCAAAAGCTACTTAGAGTGTCAAAAGTAAAAGTATGCAATGCAGAAAACGGACCCCTGTGTGTGTATTATGCATTACCTGCATGTCATTGTGTCATTATTACTGATGCAGCCAATGTGTCAGTGTGGAGCTAATTTTAACCACTTTACATGATGTTGGGTAGTTTATTCCTTAACAAAGCATCATATTTCATAAGCTTACATGTTTCGTATGAAAAATCATAATTTGTAATGTAAAGTAAAAGTACAATATTTTCATCTGAAATGCAGTGAAGTAGAAGTATAAAGTAGCAAAACACAAAACACAATACAAGCACCTCAAATTTGTACTTAAGGATAGAGCTTGAGTAAATGTACTTAGTTATATCCTACTACTGTGACAACATTCCTGTGGGTAGTTACCTTATCATGGTAGGAAGCTCTGTGTCTTACAGTGACCCTAAAGGTTAAACTGTCTGGAGAGCTAATCACCTGGTAGGTTCAACCTTTGCAGATAGGCGGATGGATAGTGGGCCAGACAGCAAGTTACCCAAAACTTCCTTTTTAGGTTAGGCGTTGGGCAATACCCCCACCTTGTAAAAAAAATCTTTGTTATGGACACTGAGAAAATGTCATCTACACCTACTGAAAAGCCCGGCAAGCAAGACAGACAAGCTTCCCTGGAGACAGAATGACCACCCACTCTGAGCTATTAATAAAACTCTTTATAAAATATATATAATATAAACTGTGTGATGACTTACACGTTTATACCAAGAATGCAGCTATCTCAACACCTGACGTCTCCAGTGTCCTACCCAATTTGTGTTTCATGATAATTCCCGTCTGGTCCTAGAATAGTATATAGCTCCTATAGAGCTTGGAGTAGAGAATCACGTTGATAAAGAAATCCATGCTCCCCAGAGAGAGCTGTATGGCTGTCAAAGGCCTGTAAAGTGGGAGGTTACCATTGCTGTTCACTACACGCTAATTACAGATCCTTCATTACTAAGACTCACTATACTCTACCTTTCTGTAGAGGGTGTACATTTTCAGACAGCTCTTTTGCTCACACAGCACAGACACACTCATAGGACAATTTCTGTACGTAGGCTACTGCATCATTTCAATTCCTATCTTGGCAGCACTGCTTAGTTTCTGAATGTAAGCTGTGCTCTTTAGGTTTGAAGTGGTTGAAGGTTTGCACCGTAACCAACTTTTTTTGTTCTTGCCTTCACATGCACTCCATTAAGCAAGCTCGCCATGAGAGTGAAGTGTGTGTCCAACATACATAATCACGGTAGGTAGTGTTATTCTAATAGGTGCTCTATCTGAGAACAGTGTGAGTCATTGCAGTTCCACGGTGAAGGTGGAGATGCTTAATTATACAGAGACACAGGAAGGGGTGTGGGGTGAGCTCTTCCTGGGAGCTTTCCACCGGCGTTGATTCCTGACACTGGGGGGGATGGGAACAGAGAGATTAAGAGAGATGGGAGGGTATTGACAGGCAAGAAAATACCTCCTTATAACTTGTAGCTCAATCAGATCTAATTATCACAGACTTCATTTGAAAAATGACAAACACTGTGCAGAGAGCAGTGTCTGAAGCAAAAAGCAACTTAATCCCCTTAAACTCATTTGTCAGTGCTGTGACAGTGAAGACATTTGGTACAGTTAGCATCCATTTCTTATATTTTGCCATTCTAACCCTATGGCTCTAGGGATGGCAATGTTGGTCTGTCGGGCCAACATGACCTATGTACTTTGTGAACAAACTGCACAACGAGCATTGCTTTCGTTGATCTAGCACTGATTTGTATGTCCTTCATCGACAAATTATGTTTTGTGAAGGATGAATGATGAAGAATGATTTGCAAGTTTGCCAGAGGACATAGACTACTGGCTTTGATAATGCCATAACGTTTCCTCTCGCGCCAGCATGAGGTTCCAGGTCTTGTACTTTGTTAACAAATTGCACAAAGGGGTTGGATCTAGAATGTACTGATCCTCAATCACACGACTCCGACTTAGAATCTTCTAAGCCGTAATGAGACGCGTTATCCATTGCGCCACTAGCCCTGCACAGTCACAAATGTGGTAACAGCTTGATTCTGACTTAAAAAGTTCTGCCATGAACCGGATTTGACCCGGGGTTGCTGCGACCACAACGCAGAGTACTAACCTCCATACGATCACAGCCACTTGTTTCAGTTAGTGCTGCCTTGTTGTGATAGGATGATCTGAGCTCTGAATGTCAAACGTTCTATTGTTTTAGCTATGTGTATTTCCACAAGGATGTGTGACAAATGACAGTAAAGTTCCAGGGATGGTTCATCTAGCACTGATTTGTGTGTCCTTCATGGACAAATGTTGTTTTTCAAAGAAGGATGATTAGCAAGTAACACTAAAATCAAGGAGTGCTTGTGATTACTGTGAAGGATTCACATGTTAATGGGTCATTTAAACATTATATGGCTCCTTTCAGATGTTAATGTACTTTGGTGCATAGTATGTTGGTAGGAGAAGGAATATTGGAACCAGAGAACAAGTGATTTAAAAGCTAAATTACACAATGAGCTAGCCAGGAGTCAAACCTAGAATCTTCTGATCCGTAGTCAGACACATTATCCATTGCGCCACTAGCCCTGCACAGTCACAACTGTGGGAACAGCTTGATTCTGACAGCATTGCTTTCCAATGGCCGTGCTCTTTGCTCATGCACTTTCAGATCAAACGTGGAGAACAACGATCAAATGACTGGTCGAGTTGGAATATATTGGGACTCACGCAGGAAAGACAGCTTTAGCTAAAACCTCTAATGAAGCAGATGTTGTATTATGGTAAAAACAACAAAATGTAACAAGAAGCACCTTAAAAATTTCTGCACGTGAGCCAGATTCAAACCGGGGTTGCTGCGACCACAACGCAGAGTACTAACCTCTATACGATCACGGCCACTTGTTTCAGTTACGGCCTCCTTGTTGTGATAGGATGATCTGAGCTCTGAATATCAACCGTTCTACTGTTTTATATACGTGTATTTCCACAAGGATGTGTGACAAATGACAGTAAAGTTCCAGGGATGGTTTATGTAGCACTGATGCAGAGATAGGATACCCTGCTTCAGACGTTTGCAACATCTGCTGAACCTGGCAAAACATAAGACAACAAATATTAATCAACATTAACTTAAGCAATAATACACAAGAGGGTTTGATCAATTGCTATTTGATCACGACTATGGTGCAGCAGCATCACACAGCTGTGATCACATAGTAACTGATCACAGCCTCTAAATAATCAACACATAAGACACTGTTAGACTACACTAGATGTTTAATTAGACATTGATGATAGACACATAGTCAGCAAGACAGCCAAGGAGTAACAGAAAAGAACAAGATGTCGCATGTCATCATTCAACCTCTGGTTGTCGAGGTGGTGTCCAGGTAGTGATGTGGGCTTTGTAGATAATTGGCGGACTTTCTGGAAAAGACCTGGTCTGATTAGGAGAGATGGTATCCATCCTACTTTGGATGGAGCCGCTCTCATATCTAGAAATATGGCCGAGTTTATTAGCGGCCCTGAGCCATGACAACTCAGAGTTGAGACCAGGAGACAGAGTTGCAGTCCTACACGCTTCGCTGCGCTTCCAGTTACCCACCCTAAACTCCATAGAGAGGGTGTCTGCCCCCCCACCACTTACATTAATTAAAACAAAAGTAAACAGAGGAGGAGCTATACAATAAAACAGTATAAAAATACATTAAAAAATGCCCTAAACCTAAACAAAACCACACTTTGAACTCAGTTGATTCTTTTATTGTTAGTTTGTCCACCCTGGTAGAGTCCAGCTCAGGATGCCCTTGTGCTGTCCACCTGAACAGGGCCTTGGATCACCACCTCTGATCCATTTCAGACTAGGTGTGTATCCAGCCAGCTGGAAGACAATAAAAACAATAAATAAACAAATGCAAATTCAATTTACTGCCCTTCACTTTACTTTATTATTACTTTGTGAAGGAAATTAAATAAAAAGTAACTTAAAGAAATGAACATCACCAGTACCACTAACGGATTTTGTAGTCATTAATATTGTGTTGTATGTTCTAAATAAGTATAAATATACATGTACACGTGCCTCCTCCAATCTAATTGCCTCTGTCAGCAGTGTGCTGTCATCCAGCTGCGTGGACACAGAGGGAGAGAGGGAGAAAGGGAGAGAGAGAGGGGGGGTGGGTCAAAGCTAACAAAAACTGAAAGCAGGACAAACAGATATGAACATAAACAGCAATAAATACTAACCATAAAAAATAAAAATTGTGTTATACACTGTGTGCACAATTATTAGGCAAGTTGTATTTTTGAAGATTAATGTTATTATTGAACAACGACAGTGCTGTCGGTCAATCCAAAATGTTAATATACCTCAAACCTGAATGTTCAAAAAAGTAAAAGTGAGGCTTTTGCTTTCTTAGGAGAACATCTATGTGCGCACAACTATTGGGTAACTATTAGTGTGCACAATTATTATGCAACTAAATGACAAAAAACAATTTTCCCATCTCACTTGTTTAGTTTCATCTGTTAACATGAGAATAATAAACAAACAAGTCTAAATTTACAAATAAAAATTCCTGACATTTCATCAAACAAATCAGTGACCAATATAGCCACCCTTCTTTTCAATAACAGTCATATGCCTTTTATTCATGGAGTCTGTCCGTTTCTTGATCTGTTGACGATCAACAGCCTCCCAGACACTGTTCAGAGAGGTGTACCGTTTTCCTTCACCGTAAATATCCCATTTAAGAAGGGTCCACAAGTTCTTAATAGGGTTTAGGTCAGGTGAGGAAAGGGACCATGTCATTATTCTCTAATCTTTAAGGCCTTTACTGGCTCGCCATGTGGTGGGGTACTTCGATGCATGCGATGGAACATTATCCTGCATAACAACCATGGTCTTCTTGAAAGATGCAGACCTTTTCCCTGTGCCACTGCTTGAAGAAAGTGTCATCTAAAAACTGGCGGTAGGTTTGGGAGTTGATTTTGAGTCCATCTTCAACCCGAAAAGGTCCAACTAGCTCATCTTTAATAATACCAGCCCATACCAGTACCCCACCTCTACCTTGCTGGTGCCTGTGCCCGTTACTGATCCAGCCACAGACCCATCCATCTGGTCCGTCAAGAGTCACTCTCATCTCATCAGTCCATAAAACCTTTGAAAAATCTGTCTTCATATATTTCTTGGCCCAGTCTTGACGTGTCAACTTATGTTTCTTGTTCAGAGGTGGTCGGGTTTCAGCCTTCTTTACCTCGGCCATGTCTCTGAGCACTGAACACCTTCTGGGCTCTCCAAGTAGCTTGCAGTTCTGGAAGATGACAGCACTTGAGTATAATGGGTTCCTGGTATCTTCACGTTTGATTCTTCTCAAATCTTTGGCAGTTAATTTGTATCTTTTCTTCTCAACACGTTTCTTGCGACCCTGTTGACTATTTGCAACAAAACATTTCATGGTTCTGTGATCACACCCCAATATCTTAGCAATTTCAAGAAGGCTGCATCCCTCTGAAAGACTTTTTACAATTTTTGACTTTTCAGAGTCAGTTAAATCTCTTAATTGGCCCATTTTGCCTGAGGAAAAGAAGCTGCTTAATAATTATGCACACCTTGATATAGGGTGTTGATCTCCTTATACCACACCCTCCCTCATTAGACAAATACACCTGATATGCTTAAATCCGATAAGCATTCAAGTTTATATAGCTTGGAGTTGGAAAGTATGCATAAAAATTATGATATGGTCAAAATACCCACTTGCCTAATAATTGTGCAAACACTGTACAAATAAAGGTTTGGCTTTGAGGGGGGAAACCAGCCTTTCTACAGTCTTGGTCAGGCTTTTCTGGTGAGACAACTTCCCAACCAAAAGGGAGCGGAGAGAGGAGGTGGAATTATGCTGGGTGGCTTCAGCATGCTGGGTGGGGGATACAGTAAGTTATAGTCTACAATCCACATGTTATCATGACACAATACACAGATGCATTTAACTTATCATCACATAAACATGGTAAAGAGAAAAATATTCAGTACGTCAGTGGGTCAGAAGCAAAACATTATATGTCAGAAGTAAAGCAATATACATGCTATTGTAACTGCATGATGGGCTACAATAAAATGAAAAAGTAAAACAAAGTTGTGACTTTTTCTGTACTGTACTGGACGTCTTATGTAACTTAAAGTCCATTTAATGACTTCTCTCGCTAATGTCATTAATAGGCAGGTTAGTTTGTCGGATATGTTAAATCGACTTTACATCAATGTAACATTAGTAGTAAGTCTTAGAATCGCTATTGGGAAGTAAGCTGTATAATGTTACGCAGTGATTCATTAATGTTGAGCCATGAGGTATTCATTAAAATATTAATTTGTCAATTTATTTGTGTTGTCACTTTTATTTTTCCACTCGGCAACCGCAATGTGTGTCCGGGCGCTCCTGATTGGTCAATTCTTGGTTGTATATTGTATTACGATAAAAATAACAAAATGTAACAAGTAGAATGTTAAACTTGGCTGCTGTGACCCGGGTTCGAACCGAGGTTGCTGCGACCAAAACACAGAGTACTGACATCTATACGATCACGGTCTTTTATTTTAAGTCAGTGCGTCGTTGTTGCGATAGGATGATCTGAGCTCTGAATATCACATTATACTGTTTTATCTACGTGTGTTTCCACAATGATGAGTTCCATGGATGGTTTATCTAGCACTGATGTGTATAATATAGTGTCCATGGACAACTATAGTTTTTCAAAGAAGGATGATTACCAAGTAACACAAAAACGAAGGAGGCCTTGTGATTTTTTGGCTCCATTCAGATAATGTACTTTGGTGCACAGCATGTTGGTAGGAGAAGGAATATTGGAACCAGAGAACAAGTGATTTGAAAGCTAAATTACACAATGAGCTAGCCAGGAGTCGAACCTAGAATCTTCTGATCCGTAGTCAGACGCGTTATCCATTGCGCCACTAGCCCTGCACAGTCACAACTGTGGGAACAGCTTGATTCTGACAGCATTGCTTTCCAATGGCCGTGCTCTTGTACTTTGTGATCAAACGTGGAGAACAATGATCAAATGACTGGTCGAGTTGGAATATATTGGGACTCACGCAGGAAAGACAGCTTCAGCTAAAACCTCTAATGAAGCAGATGCTGTATTTTGGTAAAAATAACAAAATGTAACAAGCTTGTTGGGCCATTTTAACATTATTTGGCTCATTTCAGATGTTAATGTAGTTTGATGAACAGTATGTTCATGTTCTCCAGAGGATGAATCTTTATGACTTTGGTGATCCCTGATCCCCTGGTGAGCTACGGGGTTGACATTTTTGTTTTCATTGAAATATCTTGACAACTACTGGATGATTTGCCAAGAATTTTGGTACAGACATTCATGGTCCACAGATGATGATGAGGTAATTAGCAACTGTTACTAAACTAAGATGGTATACGATGTAGCTGCTAAACATCAGCATGCTATGTTAACATGCTGACGCAAAACGTTACACAGAGCTGCTAGCATAGCTCCAAACTCTTAGTCTTGTTAAGGTCAACCTGGAATCACGGGGCCAGCCCTGCTTCCACTTCTGTTACCTGACAACCCAATCAAAGTTGGTGATCAGCTCCATCATGACACTGTGACCCAACTTTGACAAGTCTAGCAACTGGGCCAGTGGTGTGTGTGTGCGCGTGTGTGTATGTATGTGCGTGTGTGTGTGTGTGTGTGTGTGTGTGTGTGAGTAAGTTGAGTACTGATTGCACAAGCCAGTGATACAGGCAGGTTCCCCCCTGCCACTGTTGGTTCTGCCTGATTATTTAACAGGAGCAACTGGAATTGGTTGACATGGTTTCATTGGCTTTGTGCAGTGCGCACTCCTCAATTATGGATGGGAAAAGTGACACTGTGACAGCTGTAGCTCTCAGGGGGTCGGAGAAAGAGAGAGGCAAAGTGAGAGACGGAGAGAGTATGCAAAGAGTAATTCTTTCCTCCACGAGCGGGAAGATAGGAGACAGTCTTCAGCTTAGATGTGACATACACACAAAGACACATGCACAAACACACACACGCACGCACGCACACACACACACAAGCCCTCTCTTCTTGTTAAATTAAATATGCCCTGAAAATGACGTGAGGGGTGGGGGTAATGAGGAAATTATTCACAATCCTTGACATGCTTTAAATCAGATTATACTCTCTGCCTGCCTCACCGGGCCCAGTCTAAAGACACAGACCAATTTCTTGCTTAAGGCACTCCGCCTCCTACACACGCACGCGCACACACACAATGAGAGGTATAGAAAAGCTCATCTGCAATCCATCTCAGTTAGAGACAGCAGAGTGAGGAGAGGTGAATTAATCACAGCTTTCTCTGTGGCTGGATGCAACGTGGAAAATGGGATTGGACCTGCTGTCATCTCGGAGAATCATTACGTCTGATCCGGGAGGGAGTCACGCTGCGATTGGAAGAGACGAGCCAAAAGAGCATGGTTCAGTACATGTGTTATGAAATGCATATTAACCAGCTGGGGTGGGGGGATTAGGAAAAGTGGGAATGAGGGAGACATCACTGGCTCCAGCCCACTCCCCCTTTTGCCAGCTCACATGCCATTACATACAGACGAAACAGCATTAAGGGCTCTTATGCTAAGAGAGACATCCTCAATGGTGCACCCTGCAATTATGTAGTAATGAGGTCTATGCATTTCACGTCTACTTGATCGGGTAGAGCAGGTAGCAGAGAATGTGCAGGGAGGGTAGCATATAGCACAATAGAATATCAGAAATCTAGCACTAGCTGCTAACATAAATCACGGATAAGCTGTTGTAGCCATCGTTCATGTTATCCTCCCATTTATATAGGAGGGAGAGTTACAGCAGTGATTTTGCATGCAGCCTCAACATGTATGATCTATGGTAATGTATGTAAATTTAGAGCAGTGATTGCAAAATTAGAGCTTAAGATGTGTGTTTAGAGATGCATGCATGCGTGTGTGTGTGTGTGTGTGTGTGTGTGTGTGTGTGTGTGTGTGTGTGTGTGTGTGTGTTTGATGTGGTGGGTCACACAGCCCACAGCAGCTTGGGTTAAAGCCCACAGCTGGAGGCGCTGGAAGGGCCAGGTCTCAGAGGCAACAACATTCAGCTTATACAAACACAGCCTGGTGAGAGAAGTCAATCTCACACACACACACACAGACACACACAGGTGCAATTTCCAGTGCATGTGCACAAGAGCAAGTTCACACAAGTACACACATCTAATTCGTTCAGGTTTTGCTGTGTGGGCTCATTTGCAAATACACACAATCTCTGACTATTTATACAATAATGCAGTGCGGCTGTATATAGCCGCATTCCTTTACACAACCAGCTAACCTGCATGGAAGCATCATTTATCACTTATGCTTCAATTACTGGGATGCATTCCAAATCCATTCCAGTTAGCGTGATTCATCTTACAATAGAAATACACTAAGTAGTCCTTATCTGTTACTGAGGTAAGATGAACGGACAGAACTGCTTACCATCCTGCTAGCCTGTGTTTTCCAGGGCCAGGAGCATCAGTCTGTGTTTGTCCCTGAGGACGGAGGAGGAGAGATAGAGGAAGCTGTTATCTCAGAGATATCTAAAACCACACCTGAGGCCAAGGGCAATAACAACAATTATGATAGAAAAAAGGGTATAGATATAGAGGGATTGGAGCATGGTGATATATGGATGACATACATAGAGAAAGTAAAAGAAAGGGATACAGGGAGATGTTGGAAATGTCTGTATTCAGTGGATACAGCTAGAAAGACTTCCCAAAAGGTAAATGTGGAAGCCAGTGGATGTCCTGAAATAACCACGGACACTCAAGGAGGGCCACAAGAAACAGATGCTGACGACTGAGTGTTTTTACACACTGACCATAACTGTGTCCACACAAGATAAGGATATTACAACACAATACTCATAATACACAATCTGCATGTGTTTATTTTGGTTAGTTTTCTTATTTTTAGCAGAATAACAATTTAAAATTTAAATTTTGTAGTCCTTAATCTTTGCTTAAAGTCTCCTCTAGGCAAATATTATATTTGTAATTGATATGACAACCATGAATGGTCCAGTGATGCAATTTCTTTCAAATAAATAAGCAAAAAAGAAAGTTGACTGAAAGTTATTTTATATCTATATTTAATGCCACTAAAATAACAATTAAACCTTTCATTTTTGCAATGTTGACCTCAAGTCTGACACCTATAATGTGTTGAACTCACATTTCAAGCACATCATTTTCACGGTCGTTAACCAAACTGGATGTTCAGAAATGTTATTACCTAAAATCTCACCGACCTGAAAGTTTCAATTGACACCAAATATGTCAGGCTGAAGTTTGTGGAAAACAGAAGAAAATTATGCATAAAACGCCTAGAATTTCGATATGATGGAATGATAGCAATAAAACATCTTGAGTTTGAACATTTCATCACTGTAAACATCATGAAGTTTCACTGAAGAGTTGAGACAAGCTTTTACAGAAGTAAATATATATGTATGAATGTGGTAGTTATTTAAGGAGATAATAAAATGGGAAACTGTATGTGAAGGGGTTAGCAGTTCAGAATGACCAGTTGGCACATACACGTATCTTCAGCATTCACATCTTTTAAAACATTACCAAATCATTGCTTAATCCACGACACCACAGGAAGACCTGGATAGCTGATCACATTTCACGTTTCCTCGTGCATCGAGAGAACATGCATTAAAAACTGAAAATGAACCACGATGTCACAGATTCTTGACACCTTGAAAGAACCGACTCTGATCTGTGTAAATTCAGCACTAGGAGTTTTCTATCACTGATTTTACAACTTGACTGTGTTGAATGCACAAGGGCAGGCCATTGCTGCATCATCTGCCTCCTTTATTCTGTCCCTCGATTTTATTTGCAGCAGCGATGTTTCTGGAGGAGCAGCTGCAGGTATGGCTGGAGGTCACTCCTTATACTGTCATTTTGCCAGCCTGTGAGCACGGTAAGGAGGAACATACTTTGCACAAGGACAGGATCATATTTTATAGATGACTCAACTTCTTGTGAAGCACAAATGATCTTATGCCTAAAACAAAGGGCTCAAATCACAAGGTGTTCCACATTAAAAGCCTACAGACCTTTAGAGTGATGCAGAAAAAAATCTCTTTACATCTATGTTTTACAGAGACTCAAGAATTCAACTGTTTTTATTTATTATTCTGACACACCTGTTTAACTTCAATCTAAAACATAAACAGACACCAAAGCCTATAATGTTTGCTTCCAATAACCAGCAGCTGGGGGGAAAAAAGCCTATTCATCTGCAATACACTTTCCTTGTGTCGTGTTGTGTTGCACAATCTATACAAGCTATAAATAGTTGATAATACTGTTGTTATATGTAGGATTTTTGCTTTACTCTCCCAGGGAATAAAGGTGTGGGATCAGCTTATAAAATACATTAGGATGCAAAGTCAATTAAGTCTGGAGTGTAGATGAGCAGCAGTGAATAAAAAAGCTATATGTTTTCCTGTTCTTCTGGGAAACAATAAGTCATTTTTATGTGGATTACAAAGAGACGGGATATCAGAACAGCAGGGCCACTCCGCTAAAAGCGCTTCAGCTCCACCTGTACAGTTCGTTTTATTCTATACTGCACAGAAAACTCCAGCAGTGCCTATTGAAATTAGCTTGTTGCAATCAACATATTATATGCTTAATGACTGAGAAAAACAAACGGTATCCATCCTACTGGAGTCTCAGAGTGATCAAACATACAACATCAATAAGAAGCCTGCTTTACACATCAGATTAGCATGAAACAGCTCAAGGCTAATTGAATTGAGGTGGAGGTTAGGCCTACTGGAGATAGGAGATTTGCGAAAAAATGATCACGTTCCCTTATTAATGAGGAATTACAGGCATTTGTAAATATTACAAAAATGTAATATATTTTCCACATGTTAAGATGGACTTGAGAGGTCTACTTATTTAAAGCCAATACGAGCATTTCAATCCAATCAAGAACTCAAGAGCCATGATGATGTCAATTTCTTAAGTGGACGTTTCAGTCCTTGGACCTGATGAAATAGAACTAGGGACAAAGTGTGCTGCAGCTGTCTGGGGTTCAATGATGAAAACAAGGAAAATCATTCACTATTAGTACATTTTACAATCAATAATTGGGAGGCCTGTTTTGGGGACTAGCCTGCAACCTTGTCAGGCATTGTGTCAAAAGCCATAGATGATCAGCATGATCACAGTCTGCACAATCTGCATGCCTAAAGCGTAATAAAGTCAACATTTTGTCTGTGTGTGTGTGACAGCTGAGTGCTAAGTGCGCCTTGTTATCATGATTTAAACAAAAGGTGGAGGACGGTGTGTGTACCCTCAGGACCTTGAGATAGATGGGACAAGAGACAGTGTGAGTGTGATAGTGAGAGATAGAGTTAATACCTGGGTATATAGAGCTTCATTTGCATTCACTACAGGACGACAGCGGTGTCACGGACCGAACCAAGCCCACCACCACCGCCGCCAAGTCCCAAGGGAGCTGCTGCTGCTCTTGCCCAGAAAAAGGAGACGCTCGCCTCTTCTGCTGATGAGCAAGCATGATTTTTTTTTAACAAAAACAGAGCAACAGGAAGACAAATGAGAGACAGAGGGAGGGTATCTGGGGGTGAATTTTATGTTCGTTATGCTGAGGACATGAGCTCCTCTGGAAGCCTACCATCTGCATGCAGGTTTCATAAATGTGTATATGCTGGTGTCTATAAATCTCATCCTTTCTCACATGTGCGCAAAATTGAGCAGTAGAGTATACATAACATAACCACAATAACAGATACTGTATCTTTAAGTAAACCTTTGTATGCAATAACGGTATTCATTGGATGCATGTCTCGAAATTGACAAAATGGCCTATAATGCATTTATACATATTTCTGCTTTCTACTGTCTGAAATATACTTTAAATAATTTTTTCAGCATATAACCGTAAGAACAATTACTTTACGACACATCCACTTTTAACCTGTTTTGTTATAGGGGAAGAGATAGAGGGAGGGTAAGTGGAATACGAAGACGGACAAGGAGATGATGATTGTCCCTATTAAAGTCAGAAAACTCAGATCTGTTACTTAAGTACCAATGCCACAATGTAAAAATACTCCATTACAAGTAAAGTGATTGAAAATTGGCCTGTGACTCACATATATAATATTTGATTAGTAATACTGATGCAACAACATGTAAGCAGCATTTTACTGTTGTAGCTGATCGAGGTGGAGCTAGTTTTAACTACTTTATATACAGTTAGTTTAGCCCAGTTCCCAACCTGAGCTCAAGGGTCACAAGATAAATATGAGAGGTCACGAGACAATTAATGGACAATTTTAAATATTTTCTTTTTTGTTAAATATTGTTAAATGCTAACAACTCATAGACATCTGATTTGTAACAAGAGCACCAATTAGACACTTCTTTCTTATGGGTGACAGGACAAAATGGTTGGAAACCACTGGTTTAATATTTAACAGTGTGTTGTGTTTTATAAGATGATCATTTGCTGTTTGAAGACAAATCTGAAAGTTAACTAGTAACTATAGTTATGTCAACTCAGCGCTATGTCATGTAAATGCAGTGCAGTAAAAAGCACAATATTACCCTCTGATAAGTAGTGGAATAGAACTAAAAAGTCACATAAAAGGGCAAGTACCCGTAACTGCACTACTTGCTTTGTCCTGATTTACTCTCACAAAGTTCAGACCTGGTCTATCAGAGCTTAGTTCACGAGGTCAAACACTGAAATTCTTGGTATTAAGGTAAAAAAAATCTGGCTACCTCCCTTAGACAGGAAGGCATTAAGCTAAGTCCTGGCCCTGATACACTGTGGGAAGAGGTGTCAGTGGATGCCAAGTACAGTCGAGGATCCTCCCCTTCCTGCAGGCTCCTGCTGGGCCACACGCACGGCATCCATCCACTGCAGCAATTAAATACGGTCCACAAGTATTCACACTCACACACACACACATACACATACACACATGCAGTAATTGCAGGAAGGACACATCCTACTCATTATAGGCCAAATTAAAGCAATCAATTGAAACTAGCGACCAGCAGAGAGGAATTCATTCATCGAGGCCTGATCTCTATAAAGACCGCACAGGCTGTGTCAGCTGTATAACTAGACAAAACCATGCCTATTGACCAGGGTCTGTCATACAATCAGCTTGTTAATCACCACTTATAAACAGATGCACATACATTTCGGCTAGTCCAAGTTGTATATGAAGCCCCTCAACCTGTTTACAACAAGAATTATGTTCTTCTCAGCACCACCAAAAATCTCTTGGCTGCCACAAGTGGCTACATGGCTGCACACATCTGTAAGGCATTTTGTAGTCCAGCACCTCTCTGAGCTTCTTCCTCTGTTTTCTTGCGTTTGCTTTCTACAACACAAACTCACACACACACCAGAGGGGATCAAAGTGTCGAACACTGTGGAAAAAAACAAGTGTGGCAGGCAGGGTAATGCACTGTGTTTGTCTCTGTGTTAAGCACAGGATGCTGGAGAAAATGAATCTGCCAAAAGTGAGTGTGAGCGTATCCAGTTCCAACATTCCCTGTGTTTTACAAACACATCATGCTGCTGTCACCAGGGAGCCCCCACGCCTCTCCTCTCCCTTCCCTTCCCCACCAGCCAGGCCAACTGTTGCTCTATCTCCGGGGCAGATTAGGGAAAGTGCTGGCTCCTGAAGAATGCAGGCCTGCTGCTGCCGCCGCCACTCTCAGCTGAGGATTTATTAGGCCTGGCATGGCCCAGGCTTTTGGCCTCCAGCTAGCAGTGGAGAGAGGAGGAGAGGGCGGTGGAAGAGGAGGACCTCTGCTGAGATACTACATGCCATCAATACCATTAATACAAAACACCATGGTGCCTCTTAAAGGACTGCAACAGCTTTGATACCTGTTTAAAGTTCATTCTGACACATTCCTCACACAGCGGCTTCCTTAACTCTGACAGCGATGCATGGGTTAAATGGTAAATGGACTCTTTCTTATATAGCGCTTAAGGTAGAGTTAAGGAAGCAGGGTTTCAGTTAATAGAAAATCAAAAATTTGGTCACCAGTAATGAACAAAAATCTGTTTTACCTAACCATTATCATGTATACTGCAAGTTAAGTAAAGGTAAATTGTGTGTAGGTGAATCCTCCACTGTCTCGCTGGTCACAATGACATTGAAAAAATTTACCTGTTCATGAACATTTAAATGGGCACTGTGTTATACCCAGACTGAGCCGCAATAACAAAACAATTACACCACAACAGCAACAAGATGTGAGCAGCGATGTGTGTCCATGTTGAGTGGCTAGGAGCCTCCCCAACTAATGCAGTGGCCTGGATCCAGGCTGCACACATCGATCAGATTGACAATTGAGAGACCGTGTTGTGGCCGATAAGGCTGTTTATTTTTTTTTTTACGGTGGCTGGGGAGAGGCCCATCTGTTAGAATGAGAGGAAAAGGGACGACAACTGTGCAGCCGTGCCAGTGGCGCTGAAACACGAGTGGCTACCAGGCCTGGAGAGGGGAGGAGGAAGAGGAGGAAGGGCATGTTCTGAATAGGCAGTAGCACACAGAGGTCACTGAGGAACAATTGCTTTCACCTTGGTGTGCTGGGAGGATGTGCAAAGAGCACAGCACTACATCACTCTGCTCTTAAAATCTATCTGGAGATAATATGGATGTATGCACTTTGTTCAGTAAACCAGTAAATTATGATATGTGATGGCTGTTTAAGGACAGCCAATCACAAGCGGAAACACCTGTGTTTGCATCCCATATGTACAATACATCACAGTGTGGGCCTAAATTAGTCTGCCTATTGCTAAATTAGCAGTCCTCAAAATGTATTTATCATTTATACTCAACAATTAGTGGCAGTTGTAGCTTTGCTGTATCATTGTGTGCTCAGTTTAAGCTCCCTTTCATCACTTATCATACAGCACCACCTGCTGGACGTTAAGGAATATAGAAACCAACAAGGAATTACAGTAGTGTAAAGTATCCGAGAGAAAGTCTGTCCTTCATTGTCTTTGATGCTCTGCAGTTTTGCCTTTATGATGTATACATTATAAGTGGAAGGTCTGAGGTAATATCTGATGCCACTGAGGCAGTGACACTGCCTTTTATGTCTGTATGGAATGCTATACAAATCCCTTTAAGTGAGTAATACCATAGGCCTACCAGAATGTGCTGAATATGTACATCTGTAATTATGGGGTCATTTAAACAAAACAGATTATATACAATCCTACTCTGTCCCCTTTAATTATTTAGTCATGGTTTATACAGTTATTCTACATAAATGTATGTTTTAAATGGGTTGAGATGTGTGGAAAAAACGTCGAATAACTTTAAAGGTAAAGGACGGCTTTGTCAACACTCACACGTACATTGAAAGAGCTTTCGTTTGCTGTAATTGTTTCTCCTGTTCAAACTGGTCTCAAACAGGTCAAGTAACGCGTGACAAAATCCAGTCCTCACTCTGTGTAGAAATACATTCCAAAGCTCAGCTGATGCTACTATCAGGCTTAAACTGCCTGAGTCAGACAAATCAAGTGGGTATCTACCAAAGTTAGTCTTTTTAGTACCAATTTCCCTATTTGTGTCACAATCCATCTGCTGTGGTGCAGCCAGGAAACAGTGGCACAAAAAGGGAATTTCATGCACAATACAGCAACCAACCACCCATTTAATGTACATATGGGAATGTCATATAGACTTGAAAAACTGTGAACCCACCCTTTAAAGGAAACTTTGATTGCATTTGTCAGGCTTATACGTATCTCAAGCTGTTTAGTGCAGCAAGACAAAACAAATTGGTGGGAAACTGAAAACAATACACTGACAGGAGTCCACTCTATGGACTAAAGAAAAAAGATGAAGTGATTCCATCTGTTTACAGTCCAGCTGATCTCGTTTCTGGAATTTTCTAGAAATTAGTGTCGAGACAGAATAAGCAAGACGGAATAAAGATTGCTACCCTGGAATCAAGACAGGACAAAAATGGATGAAACAAGTTCATTTGCATTGGCAATGAGCTAACAATAATCAATCAAATACTGGCTTATTGATGAATCACTGGCTTATTGATGGTAGTCCGCCCTTTTTCAGATAGGCAGTAATGTAGTGGTAGATGCCGAATGTCATAATCCTAGATCAATTTGACATACTAAAGAATTACTATCCTAAAGATTTATGTGTGCCTAACAGGTGGCTAAACGCTATTATGCATATTGCATATAAAAGTAGCACTGTAGCAGGGCCAAGGTTACTAGGATTTCTTCACTGCATCTTAACAGAAAATACTACCTAGGAGCATTAATGCCTTCAAATGTACTTGTCTCTGAGACCAAGAACATGTTACCAGCTTCACAAATTCTATTGCTTAAGAAATCTACCCAACCCTGGAGTGACACATTTGGTTTCATCACCAGGACACAGCACGCACACACAGACAGACAGACTGCAGACTCATTGGGGACAAACAGACATAAATCATGGCTGCAGAGGAGAGAATTGTGCCTCCCACATTCATTGTCGGTCACAGGAATTCTTCCCTCTTGGCATAATGGGGACAATCCTGTGGAGGGTTGATATGTATCTCTTCACAAAGCAAATGTTTATGGACAAATCTTGCCTAGCATGTGTGGAACTTACATCTGTTATATTTGTCAAATGTGTCCTATCAAATCCTTATAGTTTCAGACATATTATGGCCTTGAACCTGTTTATTATCTAATCAATAATATTTATTGTCAAGTAATTCTCTATGAGCTATCTTTCCAGGCCTAGACGGTAATAACCAACGTCCCTCAGTGGTTTCTGATTCTGTAAACTGGGGGGGCATCTAAAAGGCCAACCAGTCCTCATTAAATCCCCCAAATATCACAAGACCCTACTGAATGGAATGTAAGGGTATGTTTGCACACACTGCAGCATAAAACACAAGCAAGATATAGTGAGTCATCAGATCCTTCACCTCAACTATTGGCATATTATTAATTTATGAGTAATTGATGCATAAAAGCAACAGGTATTCAACAAGCTGCAGCCATAAACCCAGCTAGTGTTATAACTACACTTACTGTGTTATTAGAAATCTCATGATATAAAAATAACATCAACAAGAAAGCAATTCAACATGCACTAAGGCTCCGAGTTGTTATTTCATAGTATAAATATCCTAAGCACACGTCACATACACCGGTCAGCCATAACATTATGACCGGTCTGCAGCTATGCAGCCCCATATGCAACAAACTGCGATGCTCTGTGTTCTGGCACCTTTCAATCAGAAGCAGCATTACGTTTTTCAGCAGTTTGAGCTACAGAAGCTCTTCTGTTGGATCAGATCACACGGGCCAGCCTTCGCTCCCCACATGCATCAATGAGCCTTGGTCACCCATGACCAAGGCTTCGTCGGTTCACCGGTTTTCCGTCCTTGGACCACTTTTTGGAGATGCTTTGACCCAGTCGTCTAGCCATCACAGTTTGTCCCTTGTCAAAGTCGTTCACATCCTTACCCTTGCCCATTTTTACTTCTTCACACATCAACTTGGAGGACAAAATGTTCACTTGCTGCCTCATATATCCCCCCCATGACAGGTGCCATGGTAACGAGATAATCAGTGTTCTTCACTTCACCTGTCAGTGGTCATAAAGTTATGGCTGATCGGTGTATGTATACAATACAGGACACCACTACCACTGAATCTTTGGCAGTTCCAGTAAGATATCAGAGGAAGCAGCAGCTGGCACCGTGTACAGAGAAAATAAGAGAGAAAGATGACGGGGATATACGCAGTCTGTCAGAAGCAATGTCAGGTCACTCTCCGGCAAGCTCCATTCATCTTGGCACATAGCTATTTATATGTCAAGTTAACCTCCCTCTGCAGACTTAGCTCTGATGTCTTGACTAGTGCAGTACAACTCCACTGACAATTCTATAGTGCAGTAACACAATTACAGGGCGCAGGATAGAGCTGGGGAACAGCTCTCACAGCCATAGTACATTAACCTCCTTTCACCACAATGACTACATGCTCATACGGCGTCTGGGCAATGCCGAGGCAGACATAAGAAAACACAAAACCTCTTTAAGAAGAAGTTAAGGGAGTACAGCTAAAAGTCATAGTAGTAAAAATGAATACAAATCTCTGTAGCAGAACTATGCTTATCTTCATTCCACTGGAAAACCACTGGATTAATGCCTGACTGCATCTGAAATAGATAAACTAGCTAAACATTGTTGAATTAGTCTAATAATGTAATACCATACATAATAGACTGCTCAAAAAAATTAAAGGAACACTTTGAAAACACATCAGATCGCAATGGGAAAAAAAATCATGCTGGATATCTATACTGATATGGACTGGGTAATGTGTTAGGAACAAAAGGATGCCACATTGTTTGAAGGAAATGATAATTATCAACCTACAGGGGGCTGAATTCAAAGACACCCCACAAATCTAAGTGAAAAAATGATGCGGCAGGCTAGTCCATTTTGCTGAAATGTCATTGCAGCAACTCAAAATGGTTCTCAGTAGTTTGTATGGACCCCCACGTGCTTGTATGGATGCCTGACAACATCGGGGCTCCTAATGAGACAATGGATGGTGTCCTGGGGTATCTCCTCCCAGATCTGGACCAGGGCATCGCTGAGCTCCTGGACAGTCTGAGGTGCAACCTGGCGGCGTCTGATTGATCGAAACATAATGTCCCAGAGGTGTTCTATTGGATTTAGGTCAGGCGAGCCTGGGGGCCAGTCAATGGTATCAATTCCTTCATCCTCCAGGAACTGTCTGCATACTCTCACCACATGAGGCCGGGCAATGTCGTGCACCAGGAGGAACCCAGGACCCACTGCACCAGCGTAGGGTCTGAAAATGGGTCCAAGGATTTCACCCCGATACCTAATGGCATTCACTGACCCACCACCAAACCGGTCATGCTGAACGATGTTACAGGCAGCATAATGTTCTCCACGGCTTCTCCAGACCCTTTCACATCTGTCACATGTGCTCAGGGTGAACCTGCTCTCATCTGTGAAAAGCACAGGGCACCAGTGGCGGACCTGCCAATTCTGGTGTTCTATGGCAAATGCCAATTTAGCTCCACGGTGCCGGGCAGTGACCACAGGGGCCACCAGAGGACGTGGGGACAGCAGGCCACCCTCATGAAGTCCATTTCTGATTGTTTGGTATATAAACAATATATAAAAAATAATGCTCCCACAAGAACAGTGTACATCTGTGTCGATTAAGGAGTGCATGGGTCTCCTGTATCCTTGCATGCCTGAATGCATTAGTCTTTGATGCCTGAGGAGGCGGTGCCACACCTCCTCGTCGAAGTCTGAACATGGCCCCTGTTTCCCATTGACACATGTCACCCTGTCAGCTTGTGTTATCGTGGTTTCAGTGAGGCAGGACGAGACGGAGAGCAGCAGCAGCAGCACTGTACTCCCGCTCACATCTTCCCTCCACTAATAGGCAGGAGTTAAATAGGGAAAGCTGTGACCTGCATCATCTTATTATGCATGTGGAGAGTGCGTGTGTATATGGGAGGGAGGGGTGGGCAAAGTTTTTCTGAGAATAATTAGAGCTTGATTAGTGTTGAGATAAGCTTAGCCTTTCAAATGACCCAATTACTGCATGCAAAGAGGGTAGAGGTTATTTTTGCATTTACCCCCCCCCCCCCAATGTCTCTGCCTCCCTGTCTCAGTCCCATACGCACACACATATTGCTACACACACATGTACACATATGCACTCGCCCTGATCAGAGTAGAGTGTGTGTATTTTTAATGGGCCAGTATGTTGTGTGCTGAACAGATGTCACAACGCCGGGCCAGAGGCTGAGGGGGCCGCAGCAGCGGATCCGACCTCTGAGTGTCAGGCAGTGGAGAATAGACCACACAGGACAAACTCTAATTATAAGATATCTAGATATCTGGAAAAATAGCTTTCAAGCAGGCCTTCTCGGATTTGTTAAACAGGAAAGGTACCACTTAAGGCGCTTCATGATAATGAACATCGATTTTTCTTTCAACTTTAAGCACTTTTGCTTCCCCACTGGACAAAGGAAGACAACACCGCTGTGCTGGAGATCCAGAGGTTAAAGAGTCTGCAGTTTCCTAATATAGTACAAAATTAAAAAGGACTATAACTGGTGGATTTGCAACAATGGCTATTTCCAAAGAATACCATACTGCAACACCATACTGTCATCCTCTCCAGACAGCCACTGATGTACATGCCACGGGCATCGACTTACTTGAGATGGGTCGTCACATCACAGAGAGCACTTCTATGCTATTTCTTTGACACTGCCTATTCTCAACCAAGGATGATTTTGGAAACTTTCGTGGTGTGTTTAAGGACACAGTCAGTGGTTGAAAATCTTTGCATGCCATACTTATTTTTCACAAAACAGAACCTAGAAGACAGATTGACAACCAAACATGGAGGTTGTGAAAAAGGATGCAATCAGTTTGGTTGTTTCTGTTTGGAATCTCTGCTTTCTCGAGGCCATCATGAACACTCTTCAAAGTCCCCTTTTCATGGCGTAGTGATTGAATGAAAACCACATGTCCAATTCAATCAAACACTTGTGGTGTGCTTTAAAAATAGTAATGTGAATACACACTGGGCTGCAAATAACTTTTATTATATACCAATTCTTTCTATAGAATAGTGAAAATATTTCCATTACAATTTCCTAGAGCACAATTCCATGTCTTGTTTTGCCCAACCACTTTTCGTTACTAGCCCTAACTTCTACAATGCTCTGCAAACAGTCCGACAGCATCGAGGATCAAGACAGGGATGTAGCTACTATCACGTCTGTTTCATGAAATCAATAGTGACTCCTACTCTCGACGGGTCAGCCAGTGATTTGCTTGTAAGCTTTATTTACATTTTTTTTTGGGGGTCACAGAAGTGGGACTTGAACATAAAAGAAACTTTCAAGACTACAAAACAGTAATTCCTAGGCCGCAGAGGATCAGTGGTGCGGAGCCGGTAATATTGACCCGATTTGTCTCCAATATGAAGATGGATAATGGTTATACACTATGTGCGAGGGGAGGATTATGTAGTGCAGAGATATTTCAGCTATGTCTTTGAGGCAATGACGCCATTTAAGTCTCTCATTAACTCTGCCAGAGATTTATCACCATTTGAATGAGCAACACTAAATGATCTTTGGGATTATGCTAAGCTAAATCAACCACCAACAAGAGAGGAGCAGCATCTATATCGAGTGTCTGAGAGAGGGTGCAGGAGAGACGAGGGCTCGCTCACACTGCCTCCTCGCTATTTTTGTAAAACTGTCTATTATTTCTCTCCTTTTTGCTCTCTTTTTTACCTTATTCTGTTTAAATCCTGCCACTGATGCTTAATTAGGGTTGATGATCTGTGTCTGTACGTGGGTGTGTGCGCCTGCAGCCTTTGTGCACACGTGTATGTGTTGTGCATGCACCTGGATGCACAAGAGAATACATGTTTCAGCGCAACTAAACTGTTTTTCTTTTCTGCAAGTGAGTATGCATGTGTTCTGCATGATGAAATTACAAGTGTTTATCTGAGTCATATCACAGAAGGTCATAGAATTAGTTGGCAATTCATCGGAAGACACAGATGTGTTCGGTGCAGAGCTGACAGACATTTACACACCACCGATATAATGGTCTACGCTTTGCAGTAGATCCATGTCATCCCCATCATCCTTTTTTAGCTACAGTCTCACTCGCTCTGCTCTCTTTTCCTCCTACACCGCCACACTGTGCCTCTCTCCCCTTGCCTGAGCTTTCATGTTTTAAGAGCTCCTCATTCCCTTTGAGTATATTGCCCAGTCCTCCTCCTCTCCTTTCCCCTCCCTGCTCTATTACCTTGTGTTTGCCAGAAAGAGTGGCAAGTGTCTCCTCCAGATGCCAGGTTGTAGTTTGGAGGGAGTTGTGATGATGGCCTGACAAGCAGCATGTGTGACGTGCTCATGTGTTGTTGTTTTCTTTTCTGTGTATGTTTGTGTGTGTGTGTGTGTTTTTCTGTGCAGATTATGACTGGTGTAGAGGGTTGAGACACAAACAGAAAACAGAAGATGGAGAGGGCTCCTGTAATTGAACCCTGGCTGTGCTTGATGAAGCTTTCAGTAGATATCTATCCGGGGAAGCTAAGATGAGAATTTAGACAAACAACCAGTGGGAAACAGATGCAGCGACAGAGAGACAGAGACAGAGAGAGAGAGAGAGAGATTTGATTAAAAAGGCATCGCTTACTGAAATGGACAATTACTGGTATAAAGTGAAAGCCATGCGTGTATACTACCACAGAGGACCAAAGGACATCAACACCCATGTGAATATGATCCAATCATGCTGGAATTTGAAAAGCAAAACATTTAAACTGTGTGGTGCAGTAATTACACAATATGGACAAAGGTATGTGGGCACCCCTCTCCATATACTGTTGAGTTTTTTGAGACATTTATTTATTATTTCTTCATGATTTGAGTGAGACCCTCTACAGTTGCAAAGAGGGAAATCTTAATGCTGCAACATACAGTGAGTTTTTAGGTCGAACTGAAATTTGTATTCTCCACATTTTTGTATAAGTTAATATAAACTAAAATTATACTGTATTTCACCTAGAAAGTGAACGCAAGTTAGCTTAGCTTTCTAGCGTTGGCACTGATTACCGTTAGACTTTACTTTTGGTTCACGGTATTTCAACACCATCGGCTTAGTGCCGTTACCTGCATTATACAAAGGCTTTGTGCCATCTGTCTCTCTATAACAACAACGTTGGTTAGATTCCTAATATGTGTAGTGATATTCTGAACTATTTTATCTGGATTCAGATACAGCAGGAGGGCAAATACAATTTTGACCAAAACATTATAGTATTTATGCTGATATTTGAAAAATAATTTAAATTTCATACTATTGTCACTTTAAGTCAATAGTATGCTTCCAGTTTGGGGATGGCATTATCATTGGCATTATCAGAAAAGCCAGGTACATAATGTTTGGTCTGGGCCTCCAAAGAGCCCTGACCTCTGACCTCCAACACATTTGGGATTAGAACATCTTGTCATGCAACATCAGTGTCTCATCTCACTTATGCATTTACCTGCAAACAAGTGCAAAAATCTTGGGAGAAGAGTGGAGAGTCTTATACTGTAGCAGCAGGTGATTTTGGGGGGACATTTTAAGCCTTTATTACAGACAGTGGAGGAACAGAGAAAAGCAAAAAAAGGTCCCTGGCAGGACTCAAACTGAGGACACTGCTGTTCATGGTCAGCATCTTAACCCCTGAGCTATGCACGAACTTCATCACGGAAAATGAACACCCGTGGAATGAAATGATGAACAATTTCACACTGTAGGGCATAATGTTCAGGTGTCCACATACTGATATACTGTATGTATATACAGTATATGTATGTAGTGACCGTGGGTTTTATTGTAATTGTCTAGCTTTGTTTATTTGATACATGTTAGATAAGCAGAAGAGAGAATATTTGTTTTTTGTTGATTTCTCCCTTTTTGCTTTTCCAGTGGTTAAATTGTGAAAGATTTAGCGCACGCAAACACGACACAGTTAAGCTGCAGTCCACATACTGCTCGCCATCTTTGTTCAAAGGAGCACCTGGTTGACAAAATCACTAAAATTATTTCAATCTGAAGAAGGTGTTGGGTATCAAATGAGCATTAAACATTACACCTTTTCACCAGAATTTCACACCAGGCACACATTACTTTAATGGAAACTCACCCTGATTCATTTTCCTATTTAACAGCAGCATATGGGGAAATGTGTTACAAGAAATTATTGGTGAAACTGATTTTTATGTACCTTGACCATTTTTACTGGGAGTTGATACAGGTTTCAGGCCTGGTTTAATGCCTTGGCTAATTGCTGATTTTCAATGGGTTGTCTATTCATGTATTCCAGGCTGCACTTCTGCTATGGAGCTGAAGGCAGTCAAATATCTATAGTAGTAAGTCCAAGTATGTGCTGACTTAGAGTTAAGATTTGAGAAACAAGGAATCAAGAATCTGTTGCAGGATTGGAGATTTCCCCTCACTAGTACTGAGAACAGATTATGCATTAGATAAATGCTCATACTATACTATACTATAGAAACCACAAGCCTTTTATCCTATTTTGACAACTTACTATGAAAATCAGACTAACACTTTTAGTGAATAGTGATAATTCCATGTTTTCCTAGGTAAATGATAAATAAATACATACAATTAAACGACTGGTTGTTGTTGAGGGATTTGCTGCCCCCAGTGTCAAAGCCACATGGCAGTGAACAACTTTTCTATCTAATATCCATCTCTAAAGCTGTAAACTTTAAACACCTGCAATTCATCTGCAAGCAGAGATGTACACACATCTGCACAAATTTCATACAGATGGGCTCAACTGTATACACACACACAACTATGGACATTCATTTTTACAAACACACACATGTACACAATAAATAGGAGAAAGATGGTGATATAATTGGGAAGACTGAAAGAGGTAAAGGGGAGACAGAAGGAAGTCAGATATAAAGTGATGATGATGAAAATACTAGGAAAAAAAAGATACTGCAGGGGTAAACAGAAGGCAACAGAAGCAGAAGCAATTGGAAATGCAAACTAATGCTTGAAGCACTATCACAAGTACATGTCAAGAAGACTTGTGAAGAAAATTTGAACATTAAAAAAACAGTGTGAGCCCCCCCCATTGGTGAGTTTAACTTTGCAAAATTACACTAAAAGCTGAGAAATCACAATTGTCATTTGTTACACAGTTACGGTGTGAACAAAGACAATTACAGTGACGCTTAACTCTCATTTATGAAACCCTCTCTAGTGTCATGAACTTTAGAGAGACATGAAGACCTTCAAATATACAAAAAAGACCTAAATATCACGGACATGATCATTTCAAAATAAAATCTATAAGCTCAAAGCATCTAATAGAACTTGAGGCAAGTCAACAAAGACACAAGGACACAAAATCACAGATTCTTATAGACATGCATATACAATATACATTTTCACACACTAATTAGCAGACACAGCGGGCAGGGCATGAAGGCAAGGCTGTGGAAGAAGAGAACTGTAAACATTGTGGCGAAAAGGAGCCAGAGAAGCATGAAGCAAAGGGCAACACAGATGCACAGATAGAGAGCAGGGGAGGAGAGGACAGCAAGATAAAATATCTTTGATAACCAGAGGGGCTGAGTACACACTGTATTACAGCTTATAACAATAATGTCTGGCCAGTCAAACCTATAGGCAGACTGTGAGAACCGATAAGGAAGAGAGAGAGAGAGAGAGA
>JAVQJF010006939.1:0-11492 GCA_036023855.1 Gadopsis marmoratus
TTCTTCAGCTTTTATACCTAGTGACACCCAAGTGTTATAACAGGGCGTCACCACAGCCTAAATTTGCATTCCCCAGGAAACCTTTACCATCAAAGGCAAACCTGGGAACTGAGTAAAAACTGAGGACTTAAGGTCAAAAGGTCCTAAGGCAATAAAGTCATTTAAATAAGAATGCAGCTCTGCAAACCCTGGCATCCTTAGCAGTGACGGCTGTGGTGATATAGGGTGGGGGGGTGACAAATTCATTATACCCATCAGTAGTTTGCGCTGCAGCAGCATCATATCTGAGATACCAAGTCACAGCAACACTTTATACCTTGTTATAACAAGTTGCTCTAGAATAACACTATAGAAGTACCCACAAGAAAGGCCTGCTGCCAAAAAACTCTCCGTATCTCTCATGACTGTTTTTCTCTGACCACATTAGCACATGCCATTTTTAACAAAAAATGTATTTGCAAGAATGATGTTAGACTCCATAATAATCAGAATGCTCCGTTGAATTCCTCCTTTGTGCAGCCGACAATGTCAGAAAGGGTCCAGCTACAGATGAACTACAACACATGTTCCAGCTGTAACGACTGTCCAGAGACACTGCAGCTGTTTTTAGTTTGTTTTCTAATTCATATGGCTGCAGCTTCTCCCTCTGCAGTGTTTCGAGTCCCACTACAGTTCTGTCCACTAGGGGGAGTAACAGAGAAACCGCTGCACGATAGAACCGTCAGTGAGGCCTGAAGACGTCTTAGACGTGTTGTTGCCAACCTGTGTGTTTGACAGGTGATCAGCTGACTGGCTAAATCTAAAAAAGACAACTGATCAACGAGGTTCTGAAACTCTCCTCGCTGCAGTGAAGTCGGAGCAAATCAAGGGGGCGTGCCACGACACCTGTCACTCACTCAACACGACTATGATTGGAACCTGATGCCGCTGAGTTTGGGCTGTAAAGAATAAGCCCCTTTCAATATATCCTGCGTTTTTCTTGTGACTATTTGGTTCTGTTGGTCCTCTAAGTCCCACCAAAATTGAAATTGATCTGTTTTAAGTTTTTTTTATAATTATTTTATCATATTTATTGTAAAGGACAGGGAGGGCTGAGCCCTGCTAGCCCATTGATACCAGCTGTCCCTGGCCATCACTGTCAGATTTTCAGAGTTTTTGGAGTTTATATACTGAAAAATGATTTTTCAACAATCGTAGCACAAGGTCAAGTCAGTGGACATTAACCAGAGCTTTCAGCCGCATCTTGTGGCCTTCTTCACCTGAAGGATATCAAACAGAGGGGAATAATCTGGGAAGGATCTTACTAATATTACTTTTCTTTTGGGGGGTTTTGAGGAGGCCTTTCTTTCATGCTGACCAAAACTTTTATATATTTTTATATATAAAACCTGTCTCGTCGTCGTGTTGTTCACAAATCTTCAGGTCAGTCACGTACGCCAGAAAAGGTCAATATTTGAACAGTTCTTACTGATTGTGAATTGTAACCTTTAAGCTCTGTTGAAGTGGTGTTTCTCAACGACCCACCCTGTGGATGGATTAATCGCATCATGTTTTGATAAATCGGCTCCCCCCCCCCCCCCTCTACCTCAGGTAACCTCTGGCTTTAAGTCCAAGTCCATGGCAGCTGCTTTGCCACTTCCCTTTCTGGATCCGCTCTTCTCCATCTCTCTGATGGAGGACAGCGAGCTGAGGCAGCTGGTGCTTGAGATCCTGCACAACATCATCGATCGCCATGACAACCGCGCCAAGCTACGTGGCATCAGGTACAAGGTCGACAAGTCGGACTGCATATAAACTCACATGTGCATCACTCTTGTTCTACACACAGTGAAGATGATCCACATTTGACTTTAATCTTTGACAGCATTTAGGAATAAAAAACTCAAGTGCACGTTGTTGGTAGAACCAGTTGTACTGATTCTGGTTTCCATAACTGGTTGGTTCCGTTAATGGCTGGTGTCATTGATTTTTGTTTCTGTCCCCGTTGCAGAATCATTCCTAATGTTGCAGCATTGAAGATTAAAAGAGAGAAGATCTCCAAGCAAGACATTGCCTTCGTGAAGAAGGTAGAAAATCTAAGTTACTGTGATCCTGCTGTGCTCTTTCTGCAGAGCTCGCTGTTCCCATATTATCAACTGAGGTCTTAAAAGGACACGCCATTTAAGTATCAGTCACCTGTAGAGTTGTGTTCCTTTGTGCTGGACGGCAGCTTGGATTCCCAGCACTTTAAGCGGATTCCAATGCAACCCAGGTTGACGACGAATCGAAACATCGACAGGACCTTCTCAAACCACCACCGAAACATAAGCCCTTTTCCACCGGCTACACTAATGAGCAGAAAGTATTTGCCAAAATATGCTTCAGTGCGCATCTTCCCTTTGTCACTCTTGTTAGCAGTTTGTAATTGTCACATAGCCGATTGCCCAACCAAAAAATACTTATTTTGAGAATCCGCATTGCTCTTACCCAATCAACACAAAGTGGCTTCACTAAGTTACCCTGTTTCCTCTAAGAACGAGCGGGGGCCTTGATTTAGCTGAACCGCTGATGATGCCAGGCCTTTATCTGAAGCAGGCTTGTATTAGAGACGAGCCTTTATTTCTATTTCACCGTTTGATGAGTATAATTGGTAATATTGTAGTACAATGCCTTGTTTTGATCCACTTTCTGAATAAGTTTCAAATTAAAAACCCTCTAACGTTTCAATAGACAGAAAGCCTTACCCTTCGTTACTTAGCAAGGCTTTTATTGCGAAACGAATGCAGCAAAGGTTGTGGGGTTGACTTGCAGGGTTCCCATAGAGTTCTTGAAATGTAGCTGGTGCCACCTTGTGGCGCTTGTAAGTTACTACAACAGTTTGGCTGAGGCGTAAACACACGCCTGCAGTGACTGACAACAACACTTTAGATGAGTAATCCAGAACAACAGTGTGATGTTGAGTCTATTAAATTAAAGCAATGAAAATATACTATGTTAGTTGGCAGCACATAATATGACAGCCAGCGGGGGTTTATCCAGCCTTGGTCTATATTCAGGGTTCAGATTTTCATTTGTTCTTGTTGACCACACCCCTGGCCGTTATTGGAGACCCAGCTTTTACTTGACTGCCATTTATTATTTGAGGAAATTTGACATATAAAATGTCTCCATCAGCACATGACTTTTCCAAAATGGGCCCACAGTTTAAGTTGTTCACCTGTGAATCACACCTGAGCTGTAACCTTTACCCACATGTCAAACACCTGAAAGAACACCCACAGGGCTGGAACCCGTCACAGGATGTTTCCTCAGCTCTCTACCAGCATCATCACCAACTCTCATTCAGTGTCGGAGGTCGTTAATGGCATCTAATTCTATTCTAATGGCCTTCACTTTCAATTAGGCGTCATGTCAAGCACGTAAATGCAGGAGCAAAGTTCTGACGGCATGTGTTTTCATTTATTTTATAAAGACCATCTCTGCAAGAAGAGGCCTCTGACACACGGGATTATTTTAATTAATGAGTTAAAAAGTTAATGGGAATATGTTTTCAGGGGACTGCACTGTGGCATTGTCATTCGCCTTTTCTAGCACAATAACATTTTAATTTTTATCACGGAGAGCAGAGAGATGTTGTGGAGGTGCTGTCATAGAATAACATGTTCAGAGTAGCCTTACCGACAACTACCGATTTATTTTTATTATTGATGAATCTGCAGTTTTGTTTGGAAATTGTTAAAAGTCCGACTGTCATCATTTCCTAAAGTTCAAGGTGACATTTTCAAATGTCTTGTTTTGTCCGACCAACAGTCCAAATACTCACCAGAGCACAAAATGTGGATTCATCCGCCGCTGAAAATAGTCCCCAACAAATGCACTGTTTTGTCTTATTTGGTTGCTAAAAACTACAGTGACCTGCTGTTATAGAAAGAAATTACTGTGCTTTTTTTTTTTTATTAAATATTTGTGAGGCGCTTTTAAAGATTGACATCTTCAACTAACGAAATTGGAGCTGGGAACCACAGATGGGAGGGAAGTCAGAAAGTCCTTAGAGACGGTCTAACGTGCTGTGGGTTTGGAGCTTTGCATGAGATTTGTTGACGATAAGAAACAGCGGAATTATCCTTTTAAGGAACGGTAAGATACCTCAAGGAATGACATCACAATAAGGTGAATAAGCGGACCGTTTCTATTGCTAAGCAGTAAAAGAAACCACCAAGCCGACGATAAAGGCCTGAAATCAGGTTTTTGGCAGGCCAGGAGGACTCCAGTTTTGGGGGTTGCACAAAATGAAAACGGTTTGGGAGGAGTCCTCCCCATAGAAGACATGGTTAACAGTGTGACTCCTCAGGAAGGGAGGACAGAGTCTCAGCCTTTCCTCACGTGTGCAGAGAAGATGGTCTGCATGCGAGCACTCAGCACGAGCTCTGATGTTCTCTGTTGCTTCCCACTTCCATCTCCAGCATGGTCAGCAGCTCTACCGCCACATCTACCTGGGCTGCAAAGAGGAGGATAACGTCCATAAAAACTTCGAGCTGCTCTTCACCACCCTGGCCGTTCTGACCATCGAGCTGGCCAACGAGGAAGTGGTCATCGACCTCATTCGGCTCGCCATCGCTCTACAGGTAACCTCGGTCATTAACATCTTAACAGATCTGAATCGTTTCTGTAATAAATGTTGCTGTGCAGTTTAATGACCTCACAAGCAAAAGAAAATCTCTAATCTGATAATAATTTTTACAACGAATAAGAATAATATGATTAACCGCAGTGAATGCAGACAGGAATATGCTGAATACCATCCTGTGGTATTTATATTTAAAATGTTACACTTCAGTATTGCACAAAAACTACTTAAGGTTGTACAAAGCTGTGACCTTCTTAAACAATGCAATCAGTAGTAATGATAAAATAATACACTGAAAAGAAAACGAGTGGAGGGAGGGAGGGTCCCAAATCCCTTACCTCAGTTTTAAAAAAAAAAAAAATGTAAAACTGAACACGTCAATAAAAGACAAACCTAGAAAGAGAAGAAGACGAGCAGCAGAGTTTAGTTTGGCCTTTTCACATTAGTTGAAGCAAAGGAGGAAGGGAGAGAAGTAAACTGACAGATGAATGCAAAATGGACAGAGGTTCCAAGGGTTTTCTTGCATTTCTCTTCTGGATAAATATTTGCATCATTGGAGGACTCGCGGGCTCCTCTTTGAACAAAGAAACGTCTTGTTCAGGTTGAAACTGTAGATCATCTCTAGTAACGTCGTCGTGCCACTGAAACGGTTTCCTGTAACGTTCAGTCATGTTGCGACTCACAATTAGTGTGAATGCTGATGTTTGCATCACAGTTGTTGGGGCCTGTACCAGACGATTGGAGAAGCTTCTGTGATTTGGATTCTGCACTTGGCCGTACTGCGATCTCGATGATGTGTAGATTGATTGTTCAGCCCTAGTTGAACATTTTTTTGTTCTTAGATTTATGTCATGAAGAATGTAAAGTCTGATTCTGCAAAGTAATCTGTTACTCCAGCTCTCAGATAAGTAATGGAATACAAGTAGCAGAACCAGGGTGTCCGCGGGCTCATGAAGTATTAAAAGGTATTAAATCAGGGTATTAAAAATTACGACCCTGAAAGTATTAAAACATCTTGATCGGCATTTCACGAGGTTTTATTTTCTGTGAATTAATATCCTTTATGGCCAATGTTGTGTTTCTTAGGCCAAATGGAAATGTTTGTTAATGAGAAAACTTTATTCTCTTGAGTTGTGTTCCCTCCCGGCCGACCTGAATTAGGTCAAACTAAGACTGTTTAGCATTCTCAGAGTAATCTACTGGTATATAGTGCTGTAAATGTTGCTGATAACCAGTTACAACTTGTGGCGTTGCAGCTGAAAAGGATTCCTGCATATACCCTGAGAGTAGAAAGTGCTCAGTTGCCTCCCTCCTCTGGATGTGAGGATTCGGTCTGGACTAAACGCTGTAAAGCGAACTCGTACAACTCGACGTCAACATTCTGTGTGGCGCTTTATCCTCGTGTCTCCATGATGGTGTATTTGGAGCGTCGGGTGTCATATTTCTGTGGCTGATGAGGAGATGTTGCTGTCATCTTCAGCAGCAGAGTCCTTGATGTCGCTAGACTGGAGACGACACGCAGGTCCAATTAAACCTCCGACATGTGAGACGGGGGGGAGGCGTGAAGGAACTCGGCCATGCGCACACACCGGCTGCTTGTCTGTGTCTCACGCTAAGATCCTATCTTTTCCAAATGTCACGGCGTCGTTGACAAGAGGCGCGGCACACAATCGCGGCGCCGTGTGCACCGTCGGTGGGAGCGTCGTGAACCCTTCGGAGTCTGAGGTGTAAGGTCCAGAAAGGCAATAATTCCACAGGTATCACAGTAGCTGATGGAACGCACACAGGGTTTACAGAGCGGAGGAAGGCTGCATCTGCATCGCCGGAGGTCGCGGCTTGTTCGTGTTCCCAAAGGTTGTCGTCAGGGTAACGACTCCGAGGGGACACAGCGAGGGTCGGAGGTCTGAATATGATGAACTGCAGGCCTGCACTGCCTCTAATGTGTTTGTCATTTAATTACAGTCCTTAACAGTCATCAGGGTTCAACATTAATGGCCCGTGGCCACCAGGCTGTATCCCCTAAGCAACGTTTCAGCTCCACAAACGTGCCGGTGACCTAAGAAGCTGCGAGAGAATATATGTACCATATGTTATTATAAAAATCTGTTTTCATTCTGTTAATGTTTTTTTATTTAATGACGTGTCACAGTTGAGGAAGGCTGTGTTAAGTCGCGTACATTTTCCGTTTTTGTATTGCTCTGTTCTGTACTTTACATTACAAAAAACGCTCTGTCGTGTTTTGTCCAGTCAGCAGTCCAAAACTCCAAAATCTTCATTTTACAATGTTTTTTGACAAAGAAAAGCCGTAGATAAACATTGAAAGTGGCTAATGAGTACAAAGCCACCCTGCCAAACAGTAGTCAGTAGCCATGTAATGATCTATTGTGTCTGCTAACGTGTGACTGGTTTGTGCAGGACTTGGCTCTGGCTAATGAGGAGAACATGCCGATGTTCATTCGCTGCGGCATCATGGCGTTGGTGGCGGCATACCTCAACTTCCTGAGCCAGATGATCGCAAACCCTCCCTTCTGTCAGCACGTCAGCAAGGTGCGTCGCTGGCTCCTTCCGACTTCACGCCAAATGTTACCAAAATATCGTCGCTTCGCGTGTCGGGGAACTGTCACGATTATTGAGCTCTTGGGGAACATTTAAGAGCATGTTGTAAAAAGTGCTCTTGCTTTATACCATTTGTTGCTTCCGTTATTCTCCAGGTTATTGAGCTGAGGAACATGGATGCTCCGTACCTCCTCCCAGAGCACATCTTCAGAGACAAGTGTCCGTAAGTTTCCGCTACTTAGCAGATTGGAGGTTTAGTTTTTTACAAACCGAAATAACCTGATGGGTTGAGTTGAAGCTGAACACAGCTGAAGAACCAGTTGTAGAGAATAATGGACTTGGTGACCGTTATTACCTTACGGGACTCGCATGACCAAATCCAATCTCTCCACCCCCTTAAAAACCATAGCGGTTCTGGGGCTGACTATCAAACCTCAATGTCTTTTAGGTACAAACAGAAATGTGTCTGTATAAGAAGTGTCAAGTACCTACATTCCTACAACTTCCACTTTGTAACAACACAGACCCAATGAAACACTGTACTAAAAATACAACCAATCCAAACAACCCTAAAATCTTGTGAAAACATAACCACTTAAAGCCAAAGGGAACATTCTGCTGAACCCTTAAATCTCCTGTTTTTGTTTTTAACCTTTATGTATCAAGATCTTTTTCTGCAGCGTCCTGTTTTAAAATACACTCACTTACAAATCTGGGATGCAGCCTTTATCAATTATGCCCCAAAGCTTTGGAACAAACTGCCAACAGATATCAGGGAAGGCAGCTGCTACACATCTTCAAGAACAAGCTGAGAACTCTGTTTTTCACTTTAGCCTTCAATTAGCTATCTGCAATAACCTTTTTAGTTGCTTTTAAACATTATCTTAAATTTTATAATTTTATTTTAAGAGACGCGAGGAAGAGGTGAAGGTTATAAGGGAGGAAGAGAGTAGTGAGTGAAAGCCAAACAGACACCATGCGATTGTGTCGGGATAAACAGGACTCAGTGAGATTAGTCCAGGTAAAATGGTAAAATAGAAAAAGAAAATAATAAGTAATAAACCTCAGTGAGTGAGTGACGTGTGACTGTGAGTGCTGGTTTGTCGAAGCAGCAGATGAGGGGAAACCTAACGGTTGTAACGTCACCTCACTGTTGAAGGAGACGCCAAGACGGGTAATTGTTGTGGTAAACAAAAGTCTGAGATTTTAGACGGAGATGAAAGCGGAAGAGGAAAGGATCAGGGTGAAGGAGAACATTTTAAACATTATTTTAAATTTAATTTTTCTTAACTGCATTTCTGTTTCATGACATTCTATCCTGTGAAGCACTTGGTGCATTTAATATCTTTGTTGTAAAGCACTTTGAACTGCATTTCTTGTATGAAAGGTGGTATATAAATAAAGTTTATTGTTATTATTATTACAAACATTACCGCTCGGCAGGTTCTTAGTACAACCACAGTCTGAAACGTGGAGCCACTGAGCGGCAGTCGGAGTGTCCTTCTGTACTGTGTGAACACATCCTGCAGTCCTTCTCATCTTTACTCAGAGCTCCGAAATCACCTGCTGATAAAACCTGATTATAAGAACCAGGATCTATTTCTGATTTTTAACCCCCCCTCTGCTGTGAAAGATCTCGGGAGTTTAAATAGTGAATTTGGACGCAAGTGCTTTATAGCTTCTAGACCTTTCTGTTCAGCTTCATTTAGATTAGCTGGACACCCCAAAACGTTTATCCAAATACGTTGTTGCACATATGTGTGTGATTGTTGGCGTTTTCATCCCTCTCTTCCTCCTCCTCCTCCCCAGACTGCCTGAGTCTTTGGACAAGGAGGACAGACTGCTGTACTTCCAGACAGCCGACATGGCAGAGTGTCTGGCCGGACCGGGATACAACGCAGAGAGACTCTCCATTCCTTACGTTCCCCAGGTCACAGGTACGGCCGGCCGGTTCACACCTACATGGAGCTTCACGTTTATGGAGCTGCTATTATATGATATGCAGTTTGACCACACGGCTACAGGTGGTACGCCTGGAGCTTTTGAGTTTTAAAACAAATTCAACAATATCTGATGTTTTCTCCAAATGCGGTTTTTCTTGCAACGTCTGACAGGAATTTGAAGATGGAATTCTACTAATTCCATGAAAACCTCTCAAACAAATTGAACTTGTTTCGCTTGTTTGAACCCCTTTTTTTAAAATCGGCCAAACTCATCTTTACAAGCTGTCAATTACTGTTCTAACCCACAGAACTTAATTTTAAATGCAGGTGCAAATCCCAAAGTGTCCATCAATAAGGCTTATTGAGGTCAGGCTGGATATAGCAGAAATGTGTATAAAATGATGCACAAGACATGACAAAGGATGCAGCCGCTTAAAGGAAGGAGTCTTGGGTTTGTCGACACTATATAGCTTTTATACAGACTTTAAACGTGTTGCCCTTTGGTACACGCTTACATTTCCCCTCAATTTAAAGTCCCAGTGCCCCCGAAGACTGTTGGCACTCTTGCTCAAGATTTTAGAGGAAAAGGCTTTTGAAGGATTAACAGCTTAAGGAGTCATTTAGTGAACAGAAAATAAACTCTGAAAAACCCCATTGTGTAATCAGCTTTATTACACAGTTGCCCTCTTCCTCCTCCTCGACGTCTTCGTCGACGTCCTCCTCCTCCTCCTCCTCCTCCTCCTCCTCCTCGTCGTCCTCCTCGTCCTCTGTAATTTAAAAGGATATTTCATGTCAGAACAACATGAACCTCTGTAAGGTTTCAGGAGCTAAAATAGTTGCTTCTGCAGGAAATATTAATCATCAAGACGCACTTTCATTCATTTTTTTTCTAGCCCTGGAAGTAAACTTGAAGTCCATACAAACCCACGGCAAGGACGATGTTTAATTTTTTCCAAGGATCTACTTTGCTTTTGTTCAAAGGAAAGTGATTAAGAGAGTTACAAAAAAAAAGGTAGCGACCGCGGACCCTTTTGAAATGAAGTTAAACTACACTTTGATTTCACCAAATCAAACAGGTAGCCGATTGAGAAGCACGTCTGTTAATTTGGCTGATCTTTGGCTTCTGTTTTCTTTCCTCTGCCATGCTTCCGTCTAACACCAGTGCTTTACACAGTAGGAAAAATCCTCCACAGGTGCAAGCAGACGTCCAGAGGTAACCAGCTAGAGTAGACGCTTTCCTGCCGTCACTGATCTCCTGCCAGTAGAGTTTAGCTGGAAACACTGCAGACAAGCGATTTTACAAAGGCTTGAGCAGACAACACGTCTTTGTTTTTTTAGATAGTTTTGTTTTTGGTTCATGCACCTTTTAAGGAGCTTCGAGGTGTTTTGTGCATGTAGAAGACTAGACTTCTGGATCAGATATCTCAACAAAACACAGACCATCATCATCTGTGTAATCACTTTGGAGCTCCATCCATGCTTTTAAAAGCTGAAAACCAATGTATGCGATACTTAAAGATCCAGGCTGTTTTTAAGGCATGTAAAAATGTCTTATGTAGCTAAACCACATAAAAGTTAAATTACCTTCATCCAGAATCTCTCAATATGTAAATATTCATTTCAAAGGTTTGACTACGGGACACAAGACGTCTCCTACTTCGCTGTACAGTCTGACGAATGTTGCACTTCTGTAACCTGCCTACTGGACCATGATTGGCTCCAAGCTAGTTGTGATGTCACAAAACCATGCTTTCAGGTACAATGTAACTCAAACTCTGGTGTCAAACTGAAGGCCAACAGTGGAGGGAGACTTCTCAGTTCATTCTCCTGCTCAAATGTCTGAACTACGAACAGCCAATAAACTTTGAGCCCCGATGTAGAGCATAGCTGATCTGACGGAGCTGAAAATGGAGCAGAACCCAGCAGTTGGTCTTCCCACTGAGCTTCACATAAAAACACTGGCAGGAAAGTTATCCCACAGCCTCAGATGATGGACCAACTTTATTTAAATCCTTGTAGCTTTTTTGTGTTTCTTGTTGGCTGTTGTGTGTAAATACAGACTGTATACAGAAATAGAAGGGTTTGATTATTTTTACTGTTTTGCTTGCATTGCATCTGGATATGTTACGGTGAGTACGTGTAGATGACCAGTATACAGCGATCAGCCATAACATCATGAGCACTGACAGGTGAAGTGAAGGACACTGATTATCTGGTTACCATGGCGCCTGTCAGTGGGGGGGGTATATGAGGCAGCAAGTGAACATTTTGTCCTCCAAGTTGATGTGTTGAAGCAGGAAAAATGGGCAGCGGAAGGATGTGAGCGACTTTGACAAGGAACCAAACTGTGATGCTGGACGACTGGGTCAGAGCATCTCCAACACTGC
>JAVQJF010006943.1:0-12401 GCA_036023855.1 Gadopsis marmoratus
TGACTGGCGACCAGTCCAGGGTGTTTCCTGCCTCTCGCCCAATGTTAGCTGGGATTGGCTCCAGCCCCCCCCCCTGCGACCCTTCGGGATAAGCAGTCTGGTTAATGAATGAATGAATGTATCCCGTCACTGAACGCCATCACTAAGAAGGATATTAGCCATTAGCAGCATGTTAAAAAGGGCCTTTTGACCAAGGATTTGTCACTGGGGAGCAATGGGGTTTATGGGTAATGTGACAGATCGAGAAATTAAACATTAAAAAGGACACCTTCAGGTTTTCTGTACTGAGACCCGTTTCATCCTCTAAAATCCCGTTGTGTTGTTGTCTGCCTGCAGGTGAACGGAGGCGCTCAGGGAAACCCAGTGTGGAACGCCTCCGATACCGTTACTGAAGGCTGGGTGAAGGCTGAGCTGGCCATCTCTACGTTCTGGCCAAACTCCTATCAGGTAACGCACACAGCTTTCTGTTCATGCATGAACAGCCGTTAGTGACATTATACTGCAAAAGCCGTTTGCGAGACATAATGTCGGCAGTAGGTGGGGAAAACAACAGCAGCCTACGTACAAATGACACAGAGAAGTGATTAGGCAGACCATGGAGCTGCCCGCTCCTCATCAAAACCATGAGCCAGAGATTAAACTCCTCTTCTAATATGATCGAGCTCCATAATTACACTTCCCTCATGTCACATTTTGGGCACATTGGTCCGTGTTTGACTTTTCGACCGTCCTGCCTGAGGCCGTTTGACTGACTTTATTTTTTCCAGCCAAAATGCAATATGTCCTTTAGTGTATGGACGGCCAGCACGAGTGTTTCGTTTTGACAGTTGATGCGCGTGACCATGTTCACGACAGACGGGTTAACCTGTCATAGCAGAAAGGGCACAGGTGTCAGTAACGCCATACATTGGTGCTCACTCTGTGCCCAGGTAAGTAAGGCTGCCTCTTGAGGCTTTAATTACACCCGTGACTTTTCTGCTGTGACATGTTGAAATGTAGAGTGGAGAGGCCACCGTGTGTTTGGGCGAGGAGAAGTTACTCAGCCCTATAACAGCCCAAACACTACCTCACCCCAAATATGCTGTCTTTGTCGACTATGTGATTTTCTAAACACTGAGACTCGTGTCCATGCATAGTGCTGGCCCATCTACACTGCAACAGATATTATAGATCACTATGTTCAAAGGAGAATGAAAGGTTGCCCTAAAAGTTTGTTCCCGCCCTCGCAGTGGTCTGTACTTTATTATGACAATGTTTTTGTCCTTTTTTTTTATGAAATAAAAATTTCTCCACAGGGGGTGACTCCTCATTAGGGAGGGAAAAACACACACACACACACATTTAATGCACTTTGGACGCCATTGTGCCTCAGAACTGTGTGTGTGCGCGACGCAGGGGTGCCTTCATTTACTCAACATAGCTCAGTCGCTTTTGTGCTCAGTATAATAACACAGCACGGTATGTCTCTGCACACACACCTGCACACACACACACTGAGTCATTAAATAGCAACCGTTTTGTGTTATAATGTTAAAGAAATTCACCAAGGAAGAAAGGCCTCTCTGTCCTGTTACTCCCTAAGTGACCTTATCTAACTCATAGCTTAGCTCATCCTGAGCCACTAGCATGAACTGATACTACATGAACTATAGCTGTTATCAACTTATCACTATTACCATAAAATTACATGTTTTTCTTTCAGTTGAGATGATGTGTATTTTCTGGCAAACAATCGTCTCTGCATGCCGTTTCCAGATAGTGTGTTGTACCACTTTAATGTTTAAAAAAAAGACATAAAAAAAAAAGATTTGGCATGCATTTGCACAACAACGTTTTACATTTTCCACTCTTAACACAGATTTACAAGATAAAACGCAACATTTCTGGTATTTTCATTGCATGTTTTTTTTTTTTGTATTTTTTATTTGATGCAGTTCCAGTCGGCGGCCATGTAAACAGTCTCACTGGAGAAATCGCTGCCAAAGCTCTTGTATTCTTTTGATAAGGACAACATGGAGGACAGTGAGTCAAACAACCAGTACAGAGACCTCACAGATGATATTTTTTGTCTTTAACTTTAATGGGTCCCCATGCTGGGTTTGAGCCCAAGACCCTGAACTTACACGTACGTGCATCTAAGACCACTGAGTCACCATGATGCCTTCGAGGTTGCAAATTTAATTTGTGTGTGTGGGGGGGAGACACCTGAGAATGCATCGCTGCCAGGTGTTAAAAATGATTTGCTAGAAAGCAGCAGGGCCAGGCAGATCTGTCTGTTATTGTACAATTACATTTTAAACTACATATTTTTGCACTTCTAGGTCAAATCAGCATCAAGGTCTGTTCATAAGACACATCACTATAAATCACATTCACAAATGAACGTCTTTGCACACAAAGACCTTCCATAAGTCGGGTCAGAAAACTAAACAAAGCCTTGACTTCGGGTAGCTTGACATGCGTGCCAGAGACGGGGGTCGGGGGTTCATTTATTTATTTTCTTTTTTGAAGGAAAGGAAGTGAATAAAGTCTCCCCAGAAGTCTTTTGTATTCACACTGAATCCCGGCGTATGCTGTTGAGGGTCCTGACAAGTGTAGCACAGAGGTGTGTGTGTGTCGTCAGCGTGGGTCAGAAGTGCACTGGCAGCCCTGCTGACCGCCTGTCACCCTGAGGCCGTGTGCAGGGTCATGTGGCGAATGGAGAAACGGCACAAAAGGGGCGATTACAAGAGGAAGAGAGAGGCGACATATGTAAAGATGGAGGGAGATTGCTGAGACGAAACAAGGAGGAAGGAGGAGGAGGAGGAGGGATGGCATATGTGGTTGGCATACGGATGGAGACAGAAGGATGAAGATGTGACGTGAAGAGAGGAATAGTTGCTGACTTTCAGTGGAAAAAACGAAATTCCCCTGGGGTTTCCATGTGAGCTGTGCAGGGGCGTCGAGATGCTGCAGCTTGTGGAAGAAAGGGCTTTTCATTTGGGGTTCATTGCTTTTACAGAGACGTGTGGCTCAGCTTGATTCTTCCTTCCTTCCTTCCTTCCTTCCTCTCCCTCGCTCTCTCTCTCTCTCTCTCGCTCTCTCTCTCGCTCTCGCTCTCAGGTAATATTCGAAGCAGTTTCGGTTCAAGGCCATCCAGGCTTCATCGCCATCGACGACATACGAGTTCTGGCTCACCCCTGCCGTAAGTGACCCTGTGTGTGTCGTGACGGTTGACCCTGCACACCGAGCGTCATCTGTTTTTTCAGCTGTCTCGCACTTAGAGAAAGGCTGCGCAAAGGACAGATTGTGAGGCTTGCAGACAGATTGCAGGGGGCCAGGAAGGAGGTCCAAACCCGGGGTCTTCATCACTCAAATCTGGCAGAAACACTTTGCTGCACAAAACTCCGGACTGCTTACTGCAAACACTCTGTGGCCCACTTATACCTCTCTCTCTCTCCGTACTCTCACATTCCTGCTGACTGCTTATTGGCACCGTGTCTTTTACAATAGTTTCAAATTCATTCAGGTTAATTCGGCTTCTGCTGGGGGTCCCAGGGGGCGTTGTACTAAATGGTAGTACATAGTTTAAGAAGACCAGATCGGCCGTGACCAGACGCTCGTTTCAGTTTGATTTTGAAGGATTCCAGAAACACTTTGTTTTGGATCATTCTTTTCCTGTAACTCCTGTTGTTCATCTATTCCCCCCCCCCCTTTTCCCCCCCACACGTCCCTTTATCTTCCTCACTCTGCTCGGCACTCACTTTTCCGTCTTTCTGTCAGTCTCTCTCTCTTTTTTTGTTTTGTTCTGTCCTTCCCCTGAACAGCTGGCACAGAACACTTAGCTCATCTGTGCCAGTCACTAATCCGATTAGTCAAAGTGCGTGAGTCAGTGGTGGAGCTGAAGAGGAGGAGAGTGGAGGTATTCACAATGGAAGAAGGTGGAAGACAAAAATCTGCGAGAATGTAAAGAGAGGGAGGAGGAGGAAGAAGAAGAATGTTTAGCATAATATCCACCCTTCATGTCTTCAAGGCCCTGTCATTTGCAGCAACCTGGCCATTAGAGTCGGGCCGAATTATTGTTGTTAAATGATCGATGCGTACTCCGTTGGACTTATCTCTGTCCGCAGACAGCCAAAATGAAATTAACCAGTCGCTGGCTGGTCTCAATGCCAGGCCAAAGTCACCCAGTGTCTGGCAGCCTGTCTCATTGTCTGCCTCGTAGCCGTCCCATGAATTTCTCTGCCTCTCTCCAGACAGCAATATTAAGCCCTGTTTGAACAGGATTACTATTGTTGTGGGTTTTCCTGAAAGTGTTGTTTGTTATTACCAGCGACATCTGCTATTATAATCCAGTGTGAATCTACCATGTCTTTAATAACAAGATGGCATCCTTCAGTGGCCTGCCAACTGCTTTAATATGTGATTATGGAACTTTGGGTGAAGTCCCACCCAAAATGCAGAAAAATAAATAAATCTTGAGTCTGTAGGTCTGGGGAACCGGTGATTTCTGGAAATTATGCTCTATTGCTCTATTCCAAAAGCACAAGTTAATATAATAGTATGCGTTATATGATCCCAAGGAAGTAAATTCGCGTTACAAATGAAACAAAAAACTTTTTTTTCTTTCTTTTATCAACTTTTAGTTCTACAGAATCTTCTACCAAAACGGTGTGTTTAACGGTGTCTTGTTTGCCGCACGCGTTGCAGGTAAAGCGCCTCACTTCCTGCGTCTGCAGAACGTGGAGGTGAACGTGGGCCAGAATGCCACGTTTCAGTGTACCGCTGGAGGGAAATGGTCTCAGCACGATAAGCTCTGGCTCCAGGTTAGTAGGCTACCTCCTCATCAGGAAATGTGTGCATGAATGATATCGGCAGGAAGTGGACATGCTGAACATTTAGTAATAAATGTTCAAATATTCCGAAGCCTTGAACTGCCTAATTCTCTGTTTCAGTGGCAGATTGTCAGCATGTTTTGTGAAATACATGTTGAATCTAATGCTGCACTGTGGCATATCTCAGTGTAGTAACTTGTATATCTATAAAAAGGTCCAGTAATTAAAAACATTCATTATTGTGCTGCAGTTTCCTCCACTGAGTCCATTATTTTCTGTATCAGGACACCTCTGTGTGTATTATGGCACTTATACCATGGCCCTACAATATGTTTCATCACTGAACGCTGAGCAGGCGTGTTGCTGTTCTGATTACCTGAAGCTTAGTTTACCTCAGGCACTGGTTTAAAGAAGAGCGATTAAACCCCTGACCAGAACCTTGCAAATTCTTATGGACTACTGCCAGCCAATCAGAAGTAAGCCACATAAGAACAGATATATTGATCCATCGTATGTTATTTCTACCATTTTATCTAAAATTAAAATGTTAAAAAGTAAGTACAGTGTGGCAAACATCCCCAGCTTTCCCGACTCCATTTCAGGACTGATTAAAAGTCCATGTTCTGCTCTGCACCGATGACTCCATCTGTGTACACGTGACATGTGTGTGTGTGTGTGTGTGTGTGTGTGTGCATCCATGCCTATGTACTCATTCTACTTTATATTCATGTGCACTGGCAAGCATGCATGTTTTCACTGCACACGAGCGTATACCGCTGAGAACGCTGCAGTGTACGGTGATGACATTTGCAATGGAGAGCCCTGACCCTCCTGACTGGGGCGGAGCATGTTTCTCCAAATTGGCAGATAATACTAGAGTGATGAAAGAAGATTGGATGTGGGGATCATATGCAAAGCATAAAGTGGCAGCGGTACGCTTCATTCTCATGACTGATGCGTCTGCACCTGCCAGGTGCTTGATATAAATATGGGGCCATTGCTGTGTGCCGCTTGGAATCACTGTAAAGTGTTAGGATTTCTTAGACAAACAACTAAAAATACTGATGTGGCCAATGTGAATGTACCTGATGATGATGATGATATAAACTTCCTATCAGAAAGCTTGCATTAGAAAGTCGGGGTGCAGAGTTTAAAAGATGTTTACTAGGCTGGGGAGGCCTAACAAAGAGATGCTATCCTGTTGCATTAAGGGAAATGTAGTGTGACATCTAGTGTTTTTAAAAGCTTGATGCATACTACTAAACAAATGTCAGTATATCTCAGCCTGATTGGTCTTTTCCTCTCAGCTTTATGGAAGTGTAATAATACACGTCCGTATTACCAGTTAAAGGGCCACATGTCCTTTTTTCTGCAAGAGCTTTGAAATTCAAGAGCTCCTTTAATGCACTTCTCAAGATGTTACGGCTGACAAAGTTCAGTTTATACTATTGAGACATGCAAACGCCATACACAACCCTCTACACAGTCTTTCCCCACATTTGACGCTTCTCAAATGGTAACAAACAGTAAACCATATTTCAAGCTTCAAAACGTCGCCTCAAAGTTAAATTTGCATTTGATATGAGGAGAAAGCAAACATCTCGAGGCCTTTATGCCGACATCGTGCTCCGACATCTTGTTCAGCGTCGGCCAGAACGTGTTCCAAGGCTTTTTCCGACAGCTGACCAATCTTTTCTTTCCAATCACGCAGCAGTGGAACGGTAAGGACACGGCGCTGATGGTGACCAGGGTGGTGAACCACCGGCGTTTCTCTGCAACCGTCAGCGTTGGCGACACGTCCCAGCGCAGCACCAGCCGCTACCGCTGCGTCATCCGATCGGACGGCGGGTCAGGGGTGTCCAACTATGCCGACCTCATCGTCAAAGGTACACGCTGCTGTGGAAGCAGCTAACCAGTCACCTAAAAGCAGAGCGTTTGTGATGAATTTGAAACGGGGCGAAGGACGAGTGGCGCTTGATGAATCCGATCAGTGTGCGGGTGCTGTAGAATGGGACAACTTCTTTTAATGGAGAGAAAGTGAGAAACAAGCCCGGGGTTGTGTGTGTGTGTGTGTGTGTTTGGCTGTTGCTCATTAGTGCTGTGAGAATGCTGAGGACGGAACACTGAACAGACTAAAGAGTAGTGACTAGAACTCACAATGAGCCCTCTTTCACCCCATTTTGTTGTCCCTCTCTGTCGGTATTGCAGTTAATCTCCTTCCAGTGACTCATGTCTCTCAATGTTTGAAATACACACCGACACTTTACAATGGACTACGCCCCACGATATTCTTGTCCACACCAGTTGCAATATGTACAACATAATGCACAACTAATCAGTTTTCAATGTGACGTAATGGAGTAGCTATAAAAGAAATGCAGCAGAGACTACATGATGTTGGCAAACACGGATCCACTTGGAAGCTACTAAAACATAACAGGAGCATTTGGATTTAAGTGCTTAAAGCTTATATCTTGACTAGCCTACTAATCAAAAGCAAGCATTATATTAAATATATATATATTTTTAAAGTTTACTTTGCACCTCCTCTCTCCTCCCTGCCAGCCCTTTATTTTCTCTTTTACAGTGTTTTCCTTTCACCCCTTCCCACCTCTGGTTTCCTCTGTCCCTCTTGTATCTGTGCTGCTCAACAAATCCCCTCGTTGAGGACATCCAAAATCCCCTAATGCGATCTGCTCGGCTCTGCGCTCACACTCAATACGGGACAAGGAATATGAAGGAATCTCTGTGATTGGTTCATGCGAACAACAGGAAAGACCGTAGCCCACTGTCCTGCTGAGACGGATTTTGATGTACGGAGGCGGAAAGATAATATTGTTCTAAGGCCTTTGATGGAATTATAGCATCGCATCTATCTGTTGTTGTCAGACATAATTACATTCCTTTACCAGTGTCCAATCTGTTACACTTGTCTGTTTTATCCATCTCTGTCTCCACCTTCAGCTTATGGACTTGACATAGTGTGAGGACAAATAAATGCTCTAATGGTTCCTTGCGTACCCCAGCCTTGTTCCTCAGGGAACCCTAAGTAATGCCTATAGGGCCCCTAGCATCTAGTGTTCCAAATCTAGACCTAATTGGGGTTAACCTCTAGCCAATCATGTGGAGGGGACTTTACCAGGAGGCGACGAGGACGACCAAGCCTGGTCGAGAGGGTCGTGCAGAAGAGGAGAAGTCTTCTTGAGAAAGTTTTTGCTTTCTTCATTTAAGGATTAACAATAACAATAGCCAGACAGATAAAAAATGGCAAAAATACCCAATAATGATAATAATAATACAGAAAACCCTTCCTGTTTATCTGCCACTGTTGCTTAGGTGCATAATGTCGAACAGATCTCACATCCCGTTTTGGAAACGAGCTATAATGCTTCATACCTCCTGCTTCTGTAACTTAGAAATCACTAGAAGGTCCTGACGCAGTCAGTGATTTTTGGAAACATAGCAAAATGTTCCTTGGTTATGTTAGTACAAGGTGTTGGAGGGCTGCAGGAAACGCAGTGATAATGATTGCATAAGGAGTGCAAGGTAAACCACAGGGGATACAATGTAAACAGATTTTACACGCGAATCCAAAGGGGAATAATGTAAAATATAAGAATGATTATATGATTAAACCAAGCAAAGAGTAAAATTTAAAAATGATTAAAGGTTTAAATATAAAATATAATAAAATATAGAGCCTCCTGTCAGTCAAAACAGTTTATATTATTGTTTAGCACTGAGACAGATATGTTAAATCACTGAGCCTTCTATCACTCAAAGCAATGTATGCTAACGTGTTGGCACGGGCCTGCCGTCACTTAACATATTGTGATAGCTAAATGTGTAGCGCGGTGCTGTGCTTTGTCTTAATATTTTGTACGCTAAAGAGAGCACAGGAGCCTCCTACGTCAGCACGTCGACCACAGCCACTGATGCTTCTTCCCGCGTCTCTTATCCTTTAACACACAAGCCGCCCTGCAGAAAAGAAATGCCTCTCACAAACTTTGTGCTCTCTTTTCAAGTGTCCTTGACCACGACACTGAAGCCTGCATGTGCTCAGTCACTGTAAAAAGCTGAGTTTCTGCTCGGTCGGTTGGCTCTCTGGGGGTCGTCTTCTGACAACATTCTGTGTTGCGCCGCGACCCAGATTTCTTCCTTGAGGTAGAAACACGGGGGAATGTTTTGTGGAGTTATGGCATAGCGTGCCACCGACACTTCTCCTGCTCATCTTTCGCCCGTTTGATGTGAACTAGTGTCTCTTCTAAGAATAAAATGCATTCAGGGAAGTTTTTGTCCATCTACACCTCCCTGTGTTACGCTGTTTTGTGTGAATTATGTTTATTTTCATTTCTATTAAACATGAAAAAATGTATCTCCCAGTGGTGCCGAGGGGAATTGAACTGTGTTTGTTTTTTTAATGGAATTGAAATTGCATCAGTCAAATACATTTAAATGTAGAGGCGCGCTGGCCTAAATTATGCTCTCAATGCATATTTGATATGAATTATGCCGTTAACCTTATTTCGTGTGAAGGATGTTGAATCTGGAGGGAGGCTGGAGTGTGGTGTGTGTGTGTGCTGTTTTGATTAGATGATAGTCCAGGGACTGAAACTGTCATTACCATCTGTTAGCAGAACACACAAACTGTATATTCCTGACGTCAAATGTGTGTGTGTGTGTGTGTGTGTCTCTTGGCAGCGGTGTGTTTCTGTGTTTGTCCTCTGTATATAAGTGTGTGTGTGTGGCTCAGGTGCTGTCAGCCATGCATTGTGCCAGGGGAATGGTCCATGCCAACACAGTGAACAAGAGCGATATGCAATATTACACACGCACATTCATGAGCACACCAGGCCCTTTGTGTGTGCAGCGTGTGTCGCTAAACTTGTGTATATGTGTGCTATCGTCCTTGGTTTGTACATTTGTGTGTTTTTGAGTTCTTCCATTCTATTCATTCATGTGCGGTGGGATCATCTGTGTGCGGCTTAATTTGTCTCTAGGTGTGTGTTTCCACTCGCCTTTTCATTTCTGTGTTCGTGTGTGAGCGGGGTCACGGTAATTGTGTGCCCAAATTAATGTGTGTGTTTGTGTGTTCTCCCGAGCTGCTAAGTGAAATCAGGGTTAATTAGTGTGCTGTTCAGCCAGGTGTGACCAGGGGAATCTGGAGAGAGACACTTCCCGTGCTACAGCGCCCTCTCTGTGAGCTGTGTGCGTGTGCGTCCCACGTGCTCATGCATGTTAATCTGCGACACGACGCTGCTGGCCAGACGAACGGATGACGTTGCATTGCTGGCTAACTGAAAAGAGGCAGCCTGCCTATTTAAAATCATCAATACCTCAATGGAATGATACTCATTCAAAAGGACTGATACGTGTAGGATCTTCCAAATGATTCTGATAGCAGACATTTTTGTTTTTCTTTGACTATCGCAGTGAAAACCTTTAATGCTTCCTGCCTTTAATTGTCAGTGCTCTTCGGTTGGAACTGTGTGCGTTGCTGTCTGCTGCGGTGTCTTCTTTTATGTTACCACTGGGGGCACCAATGTCAGAAACCGTGGCTTTACACTGTGACTTTAAGTATAGAAGTATTTTATAAGTACTAATGTATCAGTTTCATATTATTTTTGCACAAGTGGTATGTTGTCTATCTACACTATATACTATCGACTAGTGCAAACCAGAATCTTACTCCGTAAAGTAACTAATCCTCTGGCCCATTCTCATTTAATAAGAAAACATTTTATTTGTAATACTCTACTGTAATACTATTTGTAAGACAGCAAATTACAAATATCAAAGGACAACTTAGAAGTAAGGGGAAAACATTTAGTTTTCAGATTCCTTAGGTCTTTACAATAAAACTTGAAGGGAAATAAATAAATAAATAAAGGGAATAAAGGGGGCTTTCACGCATAGACAACTAACAATTAATTGCTGCAATGGAAAAGGCGAGATTACCACAAACGGCACAATGCATGGATTACCACATTCATCTTTGGTAGTCGTTTTTTAATGATTGCTTTGTATACTGCGGAAAACCACAGTAGAATCAAAAGTCCACTTTCACTTGCACTGACGCCTTCATCTGAAAGTTCAGGAAGACCAGAGGAAGAAAGCAACTGAAGTAAATAGGCAGAAAGCAAGGTATATTTAATACAATGCCTGACTTCACACTTCTACTCCATCATTCAGTATCCCCTCCATCTCATCTCCTCACTTCCTCATTCTCCCCGTATTCACACCTCCGCCTCGCTTCACACCTCCCTTAAAGTTGATATGTTAAAGAAAACACGCAGTGACAGCGATTTGCTGTGAACAACCCTCTGCCCTGCCTTTCCTTTAAAAGGACACATTCTTACATTAATGGGACCAACATTTTCTGGCTGTCATGAGAAAAACATCACCTTTGCTGGAATAAGCAGTAGGGAATGGAATTACTTGCGAGTATAATTGGAGATACGAGAAAGAATACATGAATAGCAGCGCAAAAAGAGGAGAGGCGTGTAAAAGTTAGCATTAAAAGAAGTTGAGAAAAGAGTTTTATTAGTTTGAAAAAGTCAGAAAATTATGCACTGACATTTGCAGTGAGACACATGTAGTTTCCCAACCAGATACAGATGCACAAACGAGCACACACAAATGCTCTCGCTTCCAAAGTGTGAAATATGGCAGCTTGCTCAGTGGCTCTACGCTTCAAAATATGTCGCTGTAGGTACCCTTCTGGAGCCATCGCGCCCCTCTAGGATAATGCGTTCATGTGCTGATGGAGTCCGGTGACGCAGTGAAAAGAACAAGAAAGGTCCACACAGGGAAGCGGCTGGTGCGATGGGTCAACTCATAGTGTTCCATGCGCTAGGTTCATTTCCTGTTTTATTTTGGTAGCCTATCCTCTTGTGTGTGTGTGTGTCGTAGTTTTACTTCCTGCTTGTGTTCTAGTGCTCACCTGCCCCTGATTCCCTCGTTGGTTCCTTTTCTCTATGTACCGGTTCCTTTCCTTGTCCTTTGTTGATTCATCCTGTTTACGTCACCGTTTGCCAATGCTTGGATGTTCCTCGTGCTTTTCCGGACTTGGACTTGCCTGTTGCCTGTCTTCCTGCCTCTCTGAATTACCTGCATGTAATTACTACAATTTACTACAAATAAATCGAGCACTGTCTGCTCTTGGGTTCTTTCCCTGCCTCCGATACTGTGCTGCACCCATGACCCACAGACAGTGTGTCTCCACTTCCACCCACTGTACAAAAATGAAGCCGAAATACCCCGGATACGGGTACTGCCATCTTGCGCTGGTGACATCATTCGGAGTAATTAGGAGTCTGCGCAGTAGTGATTGAGTTCCTGCCCATACACCCGTCCCAAACCAATCACGAGAACACTCGCCGTCAATAATGATGTCTCAGCCCCTTTTTATAGAATCAAAAATCTATTTAATCAGAAAAATGGACAGTTGAACAAACATCAGCGTGATAATCAATCAATCAATCAAATTTTATTTATATAGCGCTATATCATAACAAAGTTATCTCATAGCACTTGTTAATGTAGAGCAAGTCCAAGCCAACTCTATATCTACAGACCCAACAATTC
>JAVQJF010006949.1:0-13078 GCA_036023855.1 Gadopsis marmoratus
CTGTTAAAGGCAGTGTTTCCTTGCCACTGTCTCCTAGTGCTGCTCCTGGTGGAAATGTTGGGTCTATACATATAGAGTTGGTCTAGACTTGCTCTATATTAACAAGTGCTATGAGATAACTTATGATATAGAGCTGTAGAAATAGCATTGAACTGAATTGGATGAAATAAACCCAATTTAGTGGTGGTTACCTGCAGAGTGCCTGGGGTCTCGGCCTGTAGCGTGTCAGTGAGCGTTGGAAGTACTGGTGCCGGTTGTTGTTTCTGAAGCTCTGACTCCACTGCCTGCAGTCGGAACAGCATCTGTTTCAGAGCCTCAACTGGACCAGGCTGCTTAAAGATGCTGTTTCCGTGGAGACAGCAGCCCCGAGCCTGGGAGAGACAGCAGACAGAAGGGGGCGCGCTGTGATCCTGGATCTGTCAAATGATGAAATTTAGACTTCCGAGCACGTCATAGGAACCACAGGGGACACCCAGCTGTATATCTGAATACAAAGCTGCAACACGCACACAGAAGGCTGACCATGGCCCTGCAGCTTCATTACAAATAAGAGGAAAAAGGTCAAGCTCTCCTAGAGGTGGTGACATATAGGCCTATTCCACTGCAGGAACTCAACGACCCCTAGTTTAAGGTGAATGAAAATTGTGCACAGCTCAGGAGGTGGCACTAAATGAGGATCAAACAGCGGGCTGGTTTGACAGTACGGAGCAGAGAGGGTGGGACTGACTTGAGTGTTTTGGGGATGTTGGCAGCCTCAAAGGGAAAGTTAACGATAAAAGGTACTGCAGTGGATCAGTACACCTACCTGAGCATCTGTGACGTTCCCTGCTGCTGCCGAGTCCCTGCAGGTTCAACATCACATATCAGTCAGTGTGTTTAATGGCTCTGCATCAGAACTAACAATAAAGGCATCGTAAAGAAGTCTTACAGAGGGAATGTTTGACAGTGTGTGGAAGAACAGAGCAGCTCCTCTGTGTTCAGTGGACAGACAGCTTCTTCAACACGATCAGCAGCACCGACTACAACAATAACACAGTTATACAATAAGAACGAGGCAGCAATGTGTGGAGGAAATATGTGATAAACCTCTTTGATGCAGTGATGGTGTTATGAGATGAAGATTTTACAGTTACTGTCTCTCTGATTGTGGCAGATGGGCAGCAACGTGTTTTTGCTGTGTGAAGTAATCAAAACTGATTCATTTTCAGCATCAACATCAAAACATTATTAACGGCATTTTGGATATCCAACATGCGTTATATGTTCAGTAATATTGTAATCCGATCCATCAGACTTTCATAGTCATGACTTCCTGCTGCGTCACAGTAAAGGTCTTCCTCCAGCTTCACAGTAAACATGCCACTCATCTTTTTGCTTCCTTAGATTAGGACGTTTTAACTCTGACGCAGCGAGTGGTAACCTGGACATTAAGTGTATTTAGTGTTTTTGTTGTTTCACAGTGAAGAAGTTAATTTAAATCAACCATGAGCAGCTTTGTGTGAAACGTTTTACTGCTGCAGACGGACACATCAAGTTGATAGCAGCGTGTGAACAAACCCAGCTGTTTCTCTGAGGATTGATGTTGTTTCACATGGCACCACTGTTACTAGTATAATAATTACTTCAGTTATAAATCTGACATTAATTTAGTTGTCAACAGATTAAAATCTGCCAACAATCAAACTACAATTTAACCCTCACAATGTCCTGAATAATAACCTGTTTGTGATTAATGTTATCTGAGCTGGCTAACTGTCTGTTCTGTCAGTTAACTAACGTTAGCTTTGCTGCTTACAACTGTAGGAGAATAAAGTGAGAAAACTTGCGTCTTGAGCTGAGTCCTGGTCTCACCTTCATCTTCAGGACTGTGTGCTCCTCCAGAACTCTGAGACAGAGAGTTCAATACCTGATCCGCCTTCTGAATCAGAGACTCAATCCTGTTGTCTGACAGGAAGAAAAACACAAACATGTTGCATTAGGGATCCATAACACACATTTGATGTAGTTTTACATCAACAATTTGTCTTTATACCTCTGAACAGCGTTTCCATGATGTCAGAGCTGTTTCTCTCTGCAGCGATTAGAGAGATCTGTTCAGCAAACTGCAGCCTGAGGTCTCTGAGAGTCCGCTGGCTGTCAGCCTGACAACACACACGACAGAATGTGTGTCACAGTATGTGACAAAACACTCTCAACTCAAAGGTCCACTTCCTTGCCTTTTCTGGGTATTTAACCACATCTCATGGTCTTCTTCATCAGATGGAGTCAGGGGTTACCACCTGTTATCACATGACCCAAGTTCCACACTTACAGTCACATGAGCATCCCCATCCACTGAAGACGATCCTGGGATGCAGTTGAAAGCCCTGTAACAGCTAGCAAGTGAGCCTTAAGAAGAGACTATTTTGTCATACATCTGCCCATTTCTCCCACCTGCTGCCTAACACTCAGGACCAAACAGCTTCAGGTGTTGGTTGGGCGACTAATCTCATCTCAGTAATGGATCCTATTTCAGGTCAGGTTCAGCAGACAACATGAGCTGCTGACTGATCGAAGTGCAAGTTCAAAAGGAGTTTGGTTCGGTTCGCTCACCTGTGCAGGTGTCTGGTCGGGATCATCTTCCTCCAGCTCTGCTACCCAGGACGGAGCTCCGGCTGTGGGAGCTGCAGGTGGAAGAACACCTGGAAGAGCAACACATAACCTTCTCACCATAAAAAACACAAGGATTGTTTGACTCCTTATATATTATTATGGGTTGTTAAGAAAACATCTGTTTAACAGGGATTCATGATGTTAAACTTGCAATATACTGAACCCTGCCCCCCTTAGTTACTGTTGCTACTCCTGTCCAGCTTTTCCATTGTCACACTCAAATTTGATGTAATTAAGAAAAAGATTTTTTTCCAATTCTGGATCCACTCTTGATTTCACAGAAAGGCAAAAGCAGCTTCTCATTTCCGTATATTCTTTCAGAAAAGAATCGTGTCTATAATGTGAAACTCTTGTGTCAGCGGTCTAGAAAAGTGAATCCCAGATCATTTTCTCCTAAACAAAGTAACTTTTACATGGTTTAATTTTTAGTTTTGGAAAGACTAAAAACCAAACACCAGAGAATCTGTTACTACAGCATCATGTAACCCACTAGTGTAGAATCCAAAGCTTGACAGGCCTGCCGCGCCTAGAGATGATTACTAAGCTATGGCTGGACAACAGTGGTTTGGGGGAGGGGTCAGCTGGAGAAAGACATTGCGCTGTCATCTACTGTATATGCTGTTAATTAATTAGCAATTCATCCAGGTTTAGTGTTTCATGATGGTCTAAACACTTTAAGAGGCTTTTCCACAGTGACACTGGAACACTGATGCAGTAACCAATGCATGCAACATGTGTCATGGAGGGGACTGAACTGTGGACCCTGGCAGTGTTGGCGCTGTGCAGGCCGTGTTGTACCGTGGTCATCCCACAGCTCCGACTCTGTGAGCGGTGCCAGCTCACATCGTTGGATCCAGGCTGGGTACTTCAGGTCCGGCACGCTGGTGATTCCAGAACAGTCCATGTCAGGCTTGTTACTGGTGAGCCAGCGAGGGAGGTGGAGTGACGATGACGGCTCTGCCCACTCAGACTTTGCTGCTCTGTGTGCAGACTGATGGAGGCAGAAAGGGGGGACAGTGAGGTTCACTACAGTCCTACTCGGGATCAGATACAAAAATACAGAATGTTCCAGACGTTAAAGAGACAAACAGCAACGTGAATGATAATTAAGCACCCTATAGCAGCTGACTGAGGAGATGTCAACATCTGGTTTCAACATGGCTGCCGCTGTTCTTCCCCTGCACCTGGACAGGAGGAGAAAGAAATACAATTTCAAATGTGATGTAGGCCCTCTACAAGACTACAGAGATCTGTCATCATCCCAAAATCCAAAACATCCCAAATGAGACAGATAAGTGCAAACAGCATGAACCTGGAGCTCCTGAGCGTCCTGGTTGGATGAGGGTGGCGGTGGTCCAGTTGGGGGGCGGCATGGCTGCTGCTGAGTCTATCCCAGGTTCTGTGTGCCGGTCTAGAGGAGGGGGAGCAGGGCTGCGAGGCTCCGGGCTGGGACAGGAGCCCTGGATCAGCAGATGAGACGAGTCAGGAATTGAGCCACGCAAACTGACACAAAGACTGCAACTAATCAATAATGTAATTATTGAATCATCTATCGATTATTAATTCTGTAATAATATGCCTGAAATACAGAGAATTGCTATCATCCCAAAGTGATGCGTTCAATGACGTCAGATTTTGGCCGAGCTGTGGGTACTACGTTTAAAACCTCAGATAAAGTCAGAGGTGTGAAAGATGCATTTAAAGACCTTGGATGAAGGCAGAGGTGAGAGTGATGCATTTAAAGACCTTGGATGAAGGCGGAGGTGGGAGTGATGCATTTAAAGACCTTGGATGAAGGCGGAGGTGGGAGTGATGCATTTAAAGACCTTGGATGAAGGCGGAGGTGAGAGTGATGCATTTAAAGACCTTGGATGAAGGCAGAGGTGTGGGTAACAGGCATTGAGCCGTCGTTAGGGATAGACAGCAGCTCGTCTGTCGTCATGGAGAGTCTGTCTCGGTTGCTGCAGTGATGGAGGGAGCTGACGGGGAGATTCAGGAAGTCTAGCTCCCTGTCAGTCAAACGCTCTCTGAGAACTACAAAAAAACAACACACACGGACAATAAAATACAGACAAACTGATACAGACTGCTGGTTACATAAACCAAAAGTGTTAATAATAATATTATCATCATCATAGACAGATGCAGCTCATTCAATGACTGAAAATGTGTCATGAATAGAAATTTGAATAAAAAGGGTTAGGGCTTCAAACTAAGTATAATTAAATCAAATAATTAATTCAAAACTTTCAAACAGGTTTATATTAGAGCCTGTTTTCTCTCATATTTAGCAGAAAGCCACCGTTTCCTGATCTGCTCCCGTTTTAACTTGCTGCTGCTCAACACTTCCTCCATGTTTACGTGTCGTCTTGGTAAATTCAGTATAAAATACATTTTCACAGCACTAGGTCCATCAGTACAAGTCATGTCATAATGACTCTTTATTGACTAATTCATTGCAGCCTCTTTTACGCTGCCATTGTTTCAATCACTGTTAAAGGAGCACTCCACAGATTAATGATAGAGAGAGCAAGAGAGCCCGCTTGGATCCAGTCAGGTAGCTGACATATAGACACACAGACCTGAGACCAGACCAGATATGACGGAATGTAACTGTACCTGCGTGGACCAATTAGACCTCTGCCTTTTGGTGACAGCGCCTCTGTGTGGTGACCTACCATCTTTGTTTCTGAGCGTGCTCACTCTGGGTCTGCTGGGAGTCGAGGGCGGACTGTGCAGCAGAACCAGCCTTCCTGTCGACGACTCGCTGTTCTGACGACCGCTCTCAAAATCTGTGATGTAGGCGTCCAACGCCGCTGAGGCCGAGTCATAGTTCTGCAATCAATCAATTAGTGAGCACGGGCGAGTTGCGTTTAATAAGCCCAGCACCATCAAAATCCTTTTGGCCAGCTGCCTGTCTGGAACTGTATCCCCCCCCCCCCTCAGTTATCAGAAGAGGACAGAGGACAGAGACAGGCACATTGTAGAACACAGAACCACAGCGGAACCACAGCGAACCTTGTCTCTGTATCTGAAGGTGGTGTTGTGTTCAGGGGCCAGCAGGCTGCTCCTCAGGTGACCGGAGCTCGACAGCAGGGAGGTCACCGTTGACTCCGGAGACAGGAGGTCGGTCACCAAGCCGCTGGCGTCCATGCTGACAAAACATGCACAACAAGTTCATTCTGAGCTTCTAAAGCACAAAGAGAAAGATGGCGTTTTGCTGCAGAGGACAAAAGCAGTCGCTGTGGAGGAATTTAAAATGTTCATCATGGCCTGAGTGGAAAACATGTTTTCTTAGGTTTGTGTGTGTTAGGCCTGTCTTTACTGCAAGTAACACAGTGTGGGATCCTACAACCGACATTCCTAATCAGTCTGACCGACCACATGATTCCATGTAAAACACATTGTCACATTTTCCCATCAGTTACTTGGATGTTTGGGTTGATGTTTACCTAGCTTAGCTCAGGTTAGCCATGAACTGACCAGCCCTCAGAATTCGTGTTGTCAAGAGATCTTGGCCCGTTTGCGTCTCTTGCCTTTCACGAAAAGCCTGTCAGTGTCGAGCTTACGTTGTTTTTAATGTCAGAAAACCTGACTGACGTTAGTTGGCTCATTTGCTTTAGCCTAGCCAACAGCTAGCTAGCTAGCTAAACAACCAAAACACAAAGCAAACAATACCGTATAAGGACAATATTAACTATATTAATTATTAAGGACAGATTCAGTAACTATTAACAATAAGTATTTTACATAACAGCACTAACAGCGTGCTGCCTTCACGTGTTGTCAGAAGTTCGTTAAACTCACTTCTGACGTTCAAACTCAATGTAGCAGCGCTAGCAGGCTAACAGGCTAGCAGCCTGCGGTGGGGGGGTCCAACCCTCTGAGAGCAGCACTGACTGACTCATCTTCCAAACGGAGAAGTCATCGTACTCATGGATTCAGGTAAGTCAAGTTCCCGGGTAAAGCTGACTCAGTTAGCTGCTCTGGAACCAGTTTAACGTTAGCACAGACGTGTTCCGGTTGGCATCCAGCTTTTGGTGCATTACCGCCACCTTCTGCTCCGGAGTGTGAACCAGACAGTAGTCATACTCTCCCTCCAGCCAATACGAAACCAAACCAAACCAAACGTTCCTTGCACGCACCCTAACCTACATTTAATCCTCCACACTTTGCAGCTTGTCCTACTATGAAACCCCTTTCCTTCCCTTAACAAAGCCAGCAGAACCCTGAACTGTGCTCAGTAATTCTGTTAATGTGACTTCCTGCAGCTCTACCTCCCTCAACCTATCCCTCCTCTCTGTCTCCTGCCTCCTACAGCTCAGAACTACCTGCTCTACTGACTCCTCTTCCTGACATCCCTCACAAAATCCTGTTTGGTGTTTCCCTATCAATATCAGTATTTAGCGTCAATGCTGTTTCCTCCCTCCTATGTTCACTACCCATCCTAGCACCTTTGACGCCCTTCTGAATTTGATATAGATGCCTCCCTTTCCCCTCCCTGTCCCACCTATCTTGATGTTTTTTCCCCAGATTATACATTTGACTCCTGCTTTACTGATTCTAATTTGCATTTTTAGATTTCCTTTCTTTACAGCCCTTTTTGCCAACTCATCCACCCTCTCATTCCCCCTCACCCCTACATGTGCTGGAGCCCACAGAACCTTCACCTGACCCCCCTGATCTGCTGTTGTTGTGACTGACTGAAGAACTTCATACAGTAAATCTGGACGGCTGTTTGAATGGAAAGACCTAAAACTTTCCAGGACTGACGATGAATCTGCGTGAATCAACAGCTTGTCTTGTCTTGTTCTTTCCACCCATCGTAGTGCAACCAACACTGCCACCATCTCCACTGTGTAAACCCCTAAATCATCAGATGTTCTTCTGTTCCAATCCCTCTTGCTGGTATTACAACCCCAAACCCTGTTAGTCCTGTCTCAGGGTCTTTAGCACCATCTGTATAAATCTGTGTAAAGTCAGTTGAATACGCTCAGCAAGTCACTTTTGTCTCTTCCTTTCCTTTTTACCTCTAACAAATACCAATCTACATCAGGCCACGCAAGCAGCCACCGCCGGCCAAACTACTATCGGGCACAACCTCAAATCAAACACTCCCACCTCTTTTGCTACGTCATTCCCTACTCGACCAAAGTTCTCCCTGTGAAACGTCCCACTCTCCCAGCCCTCCTGCAACACTCCTTTCATGGGGTGAGAATCACTGTGCTTCCTTCCTAATTCCAACGGCATGATTCCCATGTCCACCTGCAGGCTGGTACTGGTGACGTTTTAAAGGCCCCTTCATGCTCTCAAAGCCTGAATCACATCCAGCCTCCTTAAAAGAGACCTGGCTGCTGATCCATACGCTGTAATCCAACACTGGTCTCATCAAGGCCACATACAGTCTTTTCAGTGACGAGGAACCTTCTCCCCACTTCCTACCTGTCAGACATGTCAACACATTTATTACTTTTTTGCATTTACCTTCTATTTTCCTAATATGGTCTGCCCATGTTGACCATCAAAGTGAACCCCCAAAAATCGTAAAAGTTCCAACTCTTTCTAATTCTTTCCCATGCATCCTTAGTGTCCTCCCTTCCCCAATTCTTTTCCTGGTGAAATATACCGATTGAGTTTTTTCTACTGAGAACCTGCACCACGTACAGGCTCAGCTTTACCTAGCGCCAGTCCTCTCATGCCAAATTAAATGACGCATTCTCCCTGATCAGAAAAAATATATATGTCCAGCTGTATAACCAGTTTAACTTTTCCAAAACACAACGCAAACCTCAGATTGTGGGCTTGTAAGGGGGTTTGGTGTGTTAGTGAGCAAGTAGCTGAATCTGAAGCTACTCAGGACCCTGAGTACCTCACTGTTAAAAGGTACAACGAGCTCAAATGTATAATTAAAAGATTTAACACTAAAATATTTAGCCTAAATTTAAGTGGAAGAGGTTACGCTAATTTACATTTGTGATAAACAATTTTCTTTCAACTGTGGCATTTTGAGTACTGTGACCAGTCATTCAGTACACAGTATACAGTACAAACTGATTGAGTATGTAGTATGTCATTTCAAACACCCTCAGGGTTGGTTGACTAAATACTTTTCCAATGTTCATCTTCTTCCTTGAGCTTGTACTTCAGTTCCTTAACCCTCCACACACTGGCCTCCACCTTCCCTGTTTTCTGTTATTGTGTGATCATCACACTTTGTTCTGCATGTGAACATGCTGCACTGCCTCACAGTGACCTGCTGCACGTTACAGAGTCATAGGAGTGCCATAAAAAAGAAGATATCTGGGAATGAATAAGACAATAAATGTGGAAATATAAAGGGAAATTACAATAGGGACCTCGCAGGTTTCCCTGCTCGGGCCCTAATAAATAAAAGAATGAATAAATGGCAGCTGCGTCGCCATCGGTGTGTGGATGTGTGTGATTGGGTGAATTAGAGTTACTGTTAGAGCCCTTCGGGAGCCGTTGGAGCGGTTGAAAGGTGCTACATAAGTAAAGTCCATTTGCCTTAAATGTGGCTACATAAAGAGAAATAAATACAATAATAAATAAATATGGAAACATAAAGAGAAATTAATTTAAAAAAAAGTGTATATACTGTATATAAATAAATAAATGTGGCTCACAAGCAATTATTTTTCCTGTTGCCTTTATTCCTGTTGTCCATGTTAAAAAGGATTCATAAACGTATTAAGTAACATTACTTACATGTGACGTTACTCACACACATTAATACATTAATGGGGGGGCGAGAATACTGGTCTGAGGTGAGCAGCTGGACCCTTTGGAACCTTATTATTCGACTGCAGCCCAGAGCAGAGCCTGTGACGTCAGTGGTGAGTTGAACCAGAGAGGGGCGAGGAAAGAAAAGAGGGAGGGATCACTCTGCCTCAAGATGCAGGCACCAGGAACACAACTGACACTCCCATCGGAGCCTCCTCACCATACAGCTGGGGGGGGGGGGGCATACAGAGAGTGGGCCTCCAACAATGCAACGATATGCCTGTGTTCAAAGATGAACTCGCATTAAACTAAATATCAAAATGATATGTGTGTTTTAATTCCAAAACAAAGCCCAAGTAACAGTTTGAGCCGTACAACCGACACACTGTTAGACTACAGTCTGCACCAACAGCCTTCCACCTTCCAACATGTGGGTCATTAATGCTCAAAGTGCATTCAGTAATGTATTATTTATGTTTTCTGTTAGTTTTCTAATATTTTACTACACTCAAGACATCTACATTTGCTATCTAAGTAAGTTATCAGCCTACTTTTCCAACATTGGTCGATTTATAGAACTTTCCTTGACTTCTGTCAATGTTCTGTTTGCTGCATTTCAAATGTCGTGTGATTGGTACGTTTCTCTTAGACCGCGACTGAGTGACTCATCCTTCTGAATAGACGATCTCTGATGGAGCGACGCTGTGTGTGCGTGTGTGTGTGTGTGTGTGTGTGTGTGTGTGTGTGTGTGTGTGTGTGTGTGTGCGTGACACTGTAGACGTCACAGCCTGCCGTTGGTCCGGTTCAGCTCAGTTCAGATCAGAGCCGTTGGTTCTTTCCGGACTAAACTGAACTCAACCGGGACAGTTTAACCCGGGTCATCCCGGCTCCCAGTCTGAACCGGGACACTTCTTATTTGCACTAAACGCGCAGTAAGCAGCAGCAGCACCACCCGCCGGGGCGGGCGGAGGGAGGCAGAGCCGCCGTGAACGTAACGTCCGTGACGTCGGTCCGCCCGGACTGGAGGGTTCTAGTGTTTCCTGACTGATCGATCGGTCCGATCGGAGCCTGGCCGTGGGATCGATACGAGTGTGATGATGGAGAAGAAGAGGACGGACTGTCCCGCTCTGCCGCCCGGCTGGACGAAAGAAGAAGTGATCAGGAAGTCCGGACTGAGCGCTGGGAAGAGCGACGTCTACTACTACAGGTACTCCGTCCCCGGCCCGGCGACCCGCGACCCGGTGACCCGCCGTTACTGCCTGTCGTCATCAGCTGATCGACGCTGCTCACAAAGTGTCAGTTACAGTGTAACAGGCTGTAATGTCACTCAGACAGGTCACATGACCCTTCATGATCCATAACAGTGAAATAATATCTGCAGCTGTCTGACAGGGTTTTAGACTGACGGAGTCCTTAAGACCAAAACATGATGACACAGTTATTCTGTCTGTACTTTTTATTTTCTGTCACCTAAAAATGAGTTGAGAGCAGATCACAAAGTGTTGAGGTCCATTTAGCAGCTCCTGGTTGCCAGGCTGCTCTGTGGGGGGGGGGGACCATACTGTGTCCTCTGGTGGATCTGCTGTCACTTGTTCCTCTAGTTGTAGTGTCATGGTTCATGCTTCCATACACCGACCAGCCGTAGTCACTTTGACCAGGAACCAAACTGTGATGCTGGACGACTGGGTCAGAGCATCTCCAACACTGCAGCTCCTGTGGGCTGTTCTGGTCTGCAGGGGGCAGCACCTACCAGAGGTGGTCCAAGGAAGGAGAACCAGCTGAACCGGAGACAGGGTCATGGGGTGCCAAGGCTCAGTGAAGGCTGGACCGTGTGGTCCGATCCGACAGAAGAGCTTCTGGAGCTCAAACTGCTGAAACAGTGAAGTCACAGAAGTCACAGGCTCAGGGCGCCGTGCTGCCTGGATGTTACGGCTGGTCGCTGCATCGCTCGCTCACTATTCACACATGCCACCCTTCGCTCTCCTTACTGACATATGCCATGTCAGGAGCCGGTACTGTGTACGACTGGTACTTTATGAGGTTTTACTGTAAGATCACGGCTCACTATGCAGATGTGATGAACTCTTCTGGTTGCTAAGCTAGCTGCAGCTGCATATTGCTGCTGCACAGCTAGCATAGCAAGCACGGCCTTGGCCAAGTTAAACTCAGGTATCAGACCTGCAGAGGTTCCCTATTATCACAATTATTATTATTCCAGGCGCACAGCCTGGAGACACCGTTTCACTGATGCAGCAATCAAAGCAACAAAGTATTTTCCCTTGAAGGTCTCAGTGCTGGTTAAACTGTCCACGTGCTGTTTAATGCCACAGCAAACACCACTGGAGACAACGTCTGTGTCAGCGCGTCCTAAAAGAAGGACTGAGAGTACATTAATAAAATAAATACATTGAATCATTATTGCAACTTTATACAAATCAGCCAAAGTATTAACTATTAATGAAGTCTTTTATTCATTTTAGTTTCTTCTGTGCTAATAGTGTATATATATATATATAATAGTTTGCAGTGTAATCCAGAGTCACTTTGTGCTGAAGCTGCTTTACAGAGGCCCTGGTTGTTATACTGACAGGTGTCGTCCACCACATTTCTATCAACTGTCTTTAAAGCAAAGATATATAACTATAATATATGAATATATGTAACCATGAAGTTAGCCTGTTGCATGTGTAATAACGTATTAATTAAAACGAGAACATCGGCCCATATAATGGACCTAGAGTCTGGACGTCTTGGCCTTGACCTGTTTTGCCCATAAACTCTATGGAAGTGCAGTATTTAAGCAGCAGAGTACTCCTTTAATTAAAGAGAAAGAACTGTAAGTTGCAGCGTCACGTCTGTTTCTGTCTGAACTCCCCCGCACATTAAATGACGTTTTGTGCAGCCCATGCTACAATTCGTGCTCAGTAACCATCACATGTGAGTTGAACTCTTCTGTGAAGCAGACCAACGCTCAGTCTGAAGCTTGACACTTCTCCTGCGTCTGTGTCTGCACTAGCTGCTGTCGCAGAGGAAACGAAGTCACTCCCAGTGCAGCTCTGCGGCGACGGCTGTGACGCCGCAGAGCCAGCGGCTGTTTTCAGAGGCTGCGTTCACTTCCTGTTGATCAGCAGCGGAGGCACGGCTCGATCAGATTAACAGCTCAGAGTCAGGGACGTCTGATCTCCCTCACATCCTGAACCTTTACCATGAAAGAGATCAGCAGTTCACAGTCGACGCTCGGCTTTACTTTCAGTTTGCGTTGTAGTGTGACTCATCAGTTCCAGTAAGGAGACCAGTCAGCAGGTTGACTTACTGGAAGAGCAGCAACACCCTGCTGGGGCCGCCGCTGCCTCCATCTTTACAAACACAACTTTATTCAAACCCTCACTTTATGTCCAGGTCTGCTTTCAGGAAGGGTGCAGATATAAAGACGCTGAGTGCGTTTGAACCTCGTATAGATTCAATAAAGAGCTGAATCAACAGGAAGCATAATGATACTGTCACACTCTCTCACACACACACTCACTGTCACACACTCAGTCACACACACACTCACACACACACACACACACACACACACACACACACACACACACACACACACACACACACACACGCACACACACTCTCTCACACACACTCACACACTCAGTCACACACACACACACACACGCACACACACACA
>JAVQJF010006967.1:0-12292 GCA_036023855.1 Gadopsis marmoratus
GGAGGAGGTGGAGAGAGGAGGAGAGAGAAGAGAGGAGGAGATATAGACAACACATTACTCGATTTCTTTAATATACAGTATATGATTTATAATGTTTGTGCTCTGTCGCCATCTTGCGGACCTCAGCGAAGACGCACGTAGCAACAGCAGGATCTAAAATGGCGTCCGGAGAAACAAGCAGAAGCTGGTGTCGGAGAGAATTTAGCATTGACGGCAGGACAAACCGCTGCCGGGAGGTAAAACACACAGCTGCTGTCTATGATCGGTGAGGTTTAACGGTGATGACGGTAACAACGACGGCAGAACGGAGCTCTGGGTGCAGAGATCGGGGGATTATTGATGACTACACGGTCCTGCATCTGCTGATAGAACAAGTGCGACCGGGCCATGAATCACAGCATTGATCGGACAGTTACTGTTCTGGTTTAATCTCCTGCGTCTGACTTCCGTTCATCATGTTTGTGCTTCGACAGAACACCGGATGGTGATAGTGATGTGTCGTTCAGGAACGTATCGTTCTGTGAACTACTCTTAATAGGAACGAGTCTTCTCAGAGAGTAAGTCGTTCATTTGGTCGCGCATGCGCATTGTGCAACACTTTTACTTTGTCCCACACTTTCAGCCCTACACATCAGGTGATGTCTGACGGGTCCAGAGAGCCAATCACAGCACAGCTCAGGGTCCAAGTGACGCCTATAGATTATCTCGTGTATGAATCAAAGCCCATATTCATGGCACGTTACAAATATGATGCTCCCTGTTTGCAAACATTGATTTCTGTGTTAGAGACAAAGACCTGTCTGAAACAGCTTTCACCGCTAAACTTCAACAATATACTGACAGTAAGACCTGCATTAGTCAGTTCATCCATTCTTAAATCAACTCAAAATTAATTGCCAACGATGTTGATAATTGAACAAACATTAAGTAATTTTCTCAGACAAAGATGGTAAACTTCAAGTTCCACCTTCTGAAATGCGATGTATTTGTGTGTCTGCAAACTTGTGGCAGCCATTTTCTTTATTTTCTGACATTAAATGGAGAATATTTGAATCATGGAAATAACGGTTAGTTGCAGCTCTGCTTTGCAGCGTGACATAACTACATATCTGTGTAATGTGCTGCATTTTAATCTGCAATCGTGTGGATTAGAGTCAGATTACTCTTGGACAGGAAGCAGTCGCTATGCTGTGATGCGGTGACGTCGCTGGCAGGTGAGATGGCAGCTGAACTTTTCTCCACCAGCCTCCCTCACAGTAATGAGGTGGAGGTGAAGAAGAGTTTCATCCAGCCGAGCGAACCGGAGCCGCCGGCTGGTAACCACGACGACGGAGACAACGTTCAGCTGAACATCAACAACATCGACAGAGAGGAGAGAGAAGGCTGGCAGGACACACAGCCCACACTCAGAGAGAGGTCAGCACAATACTCTGCTCTGATTGGACAGCAGGAATCCCTAATTCAGTATTTATTCAATAAAATATATAACTTTAAAGCTGAGGTAAACATCTCACTATGGAGGAAGTTAAATAGAACTAGCAAATTAAATTTAATTAGTTAAAACTAAACTATAAATTAGTTATGGAGGAAAGTTTGACTTTGGAGAAATGTATTTAGCTTTAATTATTCATCTTCTAGTACGTTTCCTGAAAGAACTCTTTGAAACACACAGTTTTCAGCTGATACACTTAATACGTATTAATTACTGATGAAACCCAGATAATCTTATGTTCAGTCACAGCAAATCAGCTGAACGTGTGATAAAAATAAGTATTTTGAGTTTATTTCTTGTTTTTCCTGCAGAAACGCTCTGATGTTCAACAACGAGCAGATGGCTGATGTTCACTTTATCGTCGGCCCTCCAGGAGAAACTCAGAGAGTTCCTGCTCATAAGGTATACAGAGTATACAGGTCCACACAGAACCTGCACTGACCTGGTCTCAGTATTCTCTATTCTCAGATGAAAAAGAAGTGCAGCATGTGACACGAGTCATCACTGTCATGTGACTGTGTTTTGGGCCTCTGATTTCATCTTCACTAGACCCCTGTATCTTCTTCCTGTTGTGTCCTCTCTGGTTCAGACTTGTGATTGGTTCCCCGTCTCTGTGTTTCAGTATGTCCTGGCGGTGGGCAGCTCTGTGTTTGGAGCCATGTTTTATGGAGATCTGGCTGAGGGACAATCTGAGATCCAGATCCCTGACGTGGAGCCAGCTGCTTTCCTCATACTGTTAAAGTGAGTCCAGTCTGGAGACAAATTCATGTTCAGAAGTCTATCTTCCTCTGAAATGACATCTGGATGACCAGCAACGTTCAAAAATACAAAGTGATCACCAATGAAAACACAAACAAAGATCGGATTTTAAATTGGTTCTTTGAATATTTGGATCGGATAAGGTCTAAGATCTGTGCTTTCCAAGGAGGTTCTCATTATAGTCTTTGGGCAGATGCTTTTCTCCAGGACCCTTTGGCATTTAAACAGGAGTAACCAGCGATAGAACCACAGACCGTACGAATAACGGATCACCCGAGTCCCAGCTGCCCCTCCAGTAGTCCAAAGGTGTTTGAGGAAGGACCAGAGTTCTAGGTGGGAGTCTCAGTGGTCCATTAGGGAGTTTCATGGTACATTAAAGTCTCAGGTGTTCTACAGAGGGTTCCAGTGGTCCTTGATAGGCTCCTAGGGGCTAAAGGGATCAATCAAAAAAATTCCTCACAGTAATTTGAATCTCTTTAGTCTGTGTGATTTAGTCAAGTACAGACCACGTTGTGTATATGATGTTGATCTGTATGTTGTCTCTCAGGTCCCGGACACATGTCCCTGATCCTGCTGTGTGCTCTGTCTCAGGTACATGTACAGTGATGAGATTGAGTTGGAGGATGACACTGTGCTCGCCACGCTCTATGCTGCTAAGAAGTACATTGTTCCTGCTTTGGCGAAGGCCTGCGTCACCTTCCTGGAGACGAGTCTGGAGGCAAAGAATGCCTGCGTCCTGTTGTCTCAGAGCCGGCTGTTTGAGGAGCCGGAGCTGACGCAGCGCTGCTGGGAGGTGATCGACGCTCAAGCCGAACTTGCTCTGCGATCTGAAGGCTTCTGTGAGATTGACCTGCCCACGCTGGAGATCATTTTGCAGAGAGAATCACTCAACATCCACGAGGTCGTAATCTTTCAGGCAGTGCTGAGCTGGGCGGCGGCTGAATGTCGACGTCAGGGCTTGGAGGTGACTCCCAGGAACCAGCGGGTGGTGTTGGGTAAGGCTTTGTACCTGGTCCGGATCCCCACCATGACGCTGCAGGATTTTGCAGATTGGGCGGCGCAATCGGACGTTCTAACGCTAAAAGAGACTCATGACGTCTTCCTGTGGTTTACTGCCTCCAAAAAACCCAGGCTGGAGTTCCCTCTAGTGAAGCGGGCCGGCCTGGCACCACAGAGGTGCCACCGCTTCCAGTCCTCAGCCTACCGCAGCAACCAGTGGCGCTACAGGGGGCGCTGTGACAGCATCCAGTTCGCAGTGGACCGGAGGATTTTCATGGCTGGACTTGGTTTGTATGGGTCGAGCGGCGGGAAGGCTGAGTACAGTGTGAAGATTGAACTGAAGAGACAGGGAACCGTTCTGGCCCAGAACCTCACCAAGTTTCTGTCAGATGGATCAAGTAGCACCTTCCCTGTGAGGTTTGAACACCCGGTCCAGGTGGAACAGGACACTTTCTATACGGTCAGTGCCGTCCTGGACGGAAATGAGCTGAGTTACTTTGGTCAAGAGGGGATGACCGAGGTGCAGTGTGGGAAAGTGACCTTCCAGTTCCAGTGTTCATCAGACAGTACCAACGGAACCGGAGTGCAGGGGGGGCAGATCCCTGAAATGATCTTCTACTGCTGAACCAGAACCTGATGGACTCAATACCTTTAATCAGTTAGAAAACATGTCAGAGTGGGCATCAAGCTGCAGAGACAGGAGCTCTGATCCTGACAGACGGACTGCTGCAGTGAACTGGAAGCTGATTGGTTTGTTGTGCTTCTTACAGGAAATAATGACTGAACATTAAAGTTTAAGTGACTAAAAGTAAAATCGTGTTGCTGTTTCTTCGAAGTGAAGTTTATTAATGACTTGATGTTGTAGACACTAGCTGTTACTAAAAAGCAGGATTTCTACTGCTTGAGCCTTAAACAATGACCTTGTAGATGACAGAATGGTTCATGGGAATTGTAGTTTTGTAAATGCACCTGACTAACCTTAACTACCTGTTTGATGTCATGTGAATACATCATGCACAAATTAAGACTTGTCCTGGAAATACTGATGTCTGACAATTGAAATAAATAAAGTTGAATTTTACAGTAAATAAAATTAATGAAAGTTCTCACCGATGGCGGGAGCATTGATGCAGAGCTCACGGGCCAACAGCAGGAAGGTTTTTCCCAGGATGTAAACATTCACCTGTACACATGAAACTAAAGGTTATAACTGCACGGATTCTACTAAAGGTCTACAGAGAGAGCAGGTCATTGCTGGTCTGAGTCGTACCTGCAGCAGGTCACTCAGATCCAGCAACATGTCTGAAATGCAGTTCAGGAAAACCAGCAGAATTTTGAGGTCATCCAGATGGACAACGTGATAAAGATAAAGTCACATAAACAGTATGGTAGTTAGGATACGTGGCGTCCCCTCAGTGCGACACACCAGGTAGAGGCATGCTGCGATGACGTGCTCTGTCTTGCGTCCTCGCGTCAGGTGTTTACTCACGACCATCTTGAAAAAGTTGAAGGCCGTGTCCAAACAGTGCTGGTTCAACTGCAGCTGACTGCCCAGCTGCTGGATCTGACGCTTACCTGGAGACACACGCTTGATTATTAGTTTATTTTACCAGGAGACACACAGATCTCAGTTCTGTTCGAGTGAATTTATCCTTGTTCACTCAGACTAAAACAAGAGGTAAATGTGTACAAGAAGACTGGATCTGAGACATCACATGTCCTCTGTGGGTGTCTGTAGGTCAGACTGAGTTCAGAGTCTCAAACAGGAACTTAACCTGTGACCTCTGTTCTTCCTCCACATTTAGGCACAAGTTCCTTGAGAGAAATTTCAGCTCTGATCAGGAAGTGATACTATATCCAGGTTCCAGGTGGTACAATGCAACATTTGGTTTTCAGAGACAACACAGCTCCAATTAAGCAGGACTGTTTAACTGAGCACTTTAAGAAGAGTGTGTTTCAATAGATACAATTCTGTAGAAAATCAGCATCAGCGTCTTCCATTGTTGTCTGTTGCTTGAACACATTGTCAATATGAATAATTACCCTGCTGTTGCATTTTTAAGGATGTACATCTGAAACCCTGCAACAGGTACAGTTTTGGAGTGTACAGTGGAATCACAAGACGAACCTGGAACCAAAAACTGGAGAGGGTCTTAAAGTTCAGGTTCTGGGAAGAACTGTCAAGTTCCAGCCTATCTGTGACCTCTGACCCCTGACCCCTGACCCCTGATGACATTCAAAAGTGACCTTCATGAAATGTAAAATGTAGTTCAGATGTCTGATGTTGAATCAGCTGATGAACAAACAGCAGCAGGTGGTGGACATGATCTGGGATCAGGTTTATGGAGGAAACATGAGGTCAGCACCTCACCTAGACCAAAGAAACTGTACTTAATGTGATTCAGATTTGGTCCAGAAATCAGGTGCCCTGATGATGATGATGACAATGATGAGGATGATGAAGGTACTCACCACCCTGTAGGGTCTGGGCTCTGGACTCTTTCCCAACACTGGTGTGAAACCCAGAACCAAGAAGAGGAGCTTTAACTGGACCTACAGACAGACAGAGAGAGAGACAGGTTTGATTTTGAAGAGGAAATACAGAGAGACACCAGATTCCTTTCATCTTCTGAGATCATTAAATGAAATCTGTCTCCAGATCGGGAGGATAAATAGAGAGAACTAACACTCATCTGTGAACAGACAGACCCACATGATGTAATGAGAGACCCAGTGTTTAACTGTACTGAAGACAGGTTTGTTTAGCAGGTGTACCAAAGCTTCCATCAAATCAGGAATAATATCAGATCTCCACCATCCTGCAGTTCTTACAGGAGGTTCTACCCTGAGCAGGTGTCTGAAGGACAGGTGAAGGCCCAGGTTCTGCACAGGTAAACAACTCTGAAGAATGCAAACCCAACAACTGACTGTCACATCTAAGAACAGGTGGAAGAGTCTCAGACTGATCAGATCAATCATGATCAACTAACTTTATTATTATTAATGAACTATATCTACTTCAGTAATCAGTGTGGCCCTGATGAGAACCTCCAGCTGTAATCACAGTCAATCAGCCTCAGCTTTGACTGTCTCCTGTTACCATGACAACTACTTGATTAGCTCACCTGGCTGCAAAGGGAAAGCTTTCCTCTGCAGAGACAGACGGAGACAGTTGGAGACAGTCTCTGCAGCGTCAACATGAAAACTGCTGCTTTCATTGTCGGGTGAGTTCAGCTAACCTCTCCTGAACAGGTTAAAAAAACAAACCTCTTCTGACCAGGCAAAAAAAATAAAAATATTCTCACTGCTTTTTTTTGTGTGCAGACTGGTCATTGTCTGCTGTAAGTTCACAGAAGAAACAGCTGAAGGTAATCTGGTCTTTAATGGTGGATTTACAGCCCTTTAGCTGTAATGTTGCAAAATGTTGTTTGGAAGATTTATAAGATTTGTCTTATAAAACCATGTTACTTCACAGCCAGAGTGTAACTTGAATCTGAAGTGTTTCTTGGTGACCTGCTGATGATCCTCTACATTTCATTTATGAAGACCAATTACTTGTAGCAGATGTATTTCAGATTTTGTGTTTTGACAGATTTTGCTGAGACTGCTGTTCAGTCGGCGTGTCGGGATCGTTACCTGTGGATCCACGTGGCCTCAAAACAGACCCCTCGCTTCGAGGCTGTAGGTCAGTTCATGTTCACTAAATACAAACTGTTAAACTGTCTACCTGTTATGTCATTTTTCCTCAACTGATGATGGCGCTTATTCCGTCTTTCCTGATGTAGATGGAAATGGTATCCACTCCATCAGCAAGCAGCTCGCCACACGCTGTGGTTACACTATAAGCACCTTCAAGATGGATGGTTTCACCACCTTCAGAGCTTCATATTACTCCTGCTTCACCAACAATCAGGTAGTGTCACTCTAATTCTGGATATGATGGGATTTGAATGACTGCAGCTGTGACAAGGTGTGTTTTTTGATTTCCAGAATGACGAGATGTTCACCTTCAGATTTAATGTGATAGTGAGTGATGCTGGTGGTGGGTGGATCAGCCGGCCTGTTTCTGCAGTCTGTTCTGGTCTGATCTGGACTCACAGAGAGATAATCTGTGAGGAGGACTACATGGAGGTCAGAATGCCTACAACCACTGGAAGTTGCTCATTACATTGAGTCTTAATTGATTTGTCTAAATTTTGCCTAAAATCTACAGTATGAGCTGTCGTAAAACTGTTTTTAAGACGGGTTTCATGATGTTGACCAGGTGAACGTGAACAGAGAGTCTTCATGTGGTGGCCAGTGGGGAGACAGTGGACAGATGTGGCAGGCCGCCTTCTCTCAAGTAAAATCACGCAAACATATTGATCTCTTATGACAGGAGAACTTGGGTACTTTCAAGTCCTATATGAACATGTTTTTACAGTAAAAGTTTAACTGTTATCAAAATCCCTTTTATTTGTCCCCTCTTCATAAATGGTTCCACTTCCATCCAAACTTGGTTATCATCCAAAATTAAGGAATATACCTGCAATCTGGGAGTGATAATTTGCCTGTTTTGAAAAACAGACTTCCTTAAGAAGTCAAGGACTACAATTAATTTCATTAATGGTTTCTTGCAAAATTAGTCTACCTTTTTTATACTTCCTTCTTAAACACCTTTTTTACTCTTCACTTCCCCGCCCGTAGCTCATCCAAAATCCTTTTGTAATGTTTCACGGTTCAGATTTTGCTGATACCTTTAGGGGCTCTGCATGGTCGGGCTGCTGCATACTGTTCAAATGTTAATCCTGTATGAGCAACAGGTGCAGCCTGGTGCCCTCGGGCAGGGATATCCCGGTTGTTCCAACCACTTGCTTGGCTGGTACCATGGTGACTAAAATCCAGTCACTTCTACAATCGCCCTCACTAAGCCTTCTCTTATGAACAAAGCTACCAAAATAATCAAAGTAACTTGAGTACCTGGTTTTTAAACTTGACATTGTTTTTGGTTTGTGGTGTTCAGGCTCAGAGGACGGCGAGTGTTGTCTGGCAGCTGATGATCCTGCAGAGTAATGGACAGGTTTCCCGCATGTCCATCAGTGAAGCCCAGAGGCAGGGCTACAGCCTGACCACCACTGCCCAGAGGGTGGTGCTTCGCTCTCGGTACAAACAGCCGCATGCTGAGCTGACAATGGTGGGTAACCATGTAGGCAGACGTGAGCCAATCCAGAGGTGTGTGTGGGTGGATGAAAAGTTAGCCTTCACAGTTCGAGTTGCCAAGCAGGGAACATTCTCAGGACTCTCACCAGGTGGTGGGTTCAATAAAGCTCCATGTGTAGGAAATTTTTATTTTACTGCCTTGTGTCTTCAAGTTTTGCCACTGGCTGAATCCAACTGTCTACCTTGCAGACTAAGCCCTCAGACTTGAGACATATGTACCAATGATGTGTTCACAGTCAAATCTGCGAGGGTGCTAGATCACCAAGACAGGACTTCAGACCTCAATTGTGTCCATGAAAGTTTTGCCCATTTAACCAATTTCAGTTTTTCTGATCAGGTCTTAACAGTACTCCAACTGAGGATCATCATATTGCAGGTGTATAATACCAAGGTTTTCCTGTATAACTCTGCAGATTATAACAAACCAATACAAACTTATTAGGCCTATGCGTATTCTGTGCATTACAAAACGTCACTACATCAATAAGTCTTTCATCAAATGAAAGACTCTGCACCCCATGGGAACAGTATGGAAGTCCACCTGAGGCCCCTTGTGGACTTGATTTAATTAAGCTTTTGGACAGTTAATGGCACTTTTCCAGAAATGTCATCTGAAGTCTGCAGGTCTTCGAGTGTGGGTACAACTAGACACTAAACTTCATCCTGAGTTTTATCACACCATGATGTTTCTGGCCAGGACTTCAATTTCAGGAGACTTGCACGTTATAGAGTATGTGGCTTAAAAGACTGAGGTAGTTACTTTGAAAATTAAACCTTCATGTTTATTGTCAGGTGGATGTCGTCCCTGTGGAGGTCGTCCGGGTTTCTCTGTTCTTTAAGCAGAAGCTGCAGGTGGTGATGCTCGACTTGTCCATAGCCTGCACAGTCAGTAAGTTTTCCTACACGGAAACACCTGAACATTAATCTGGTTTCTGTTGATGGATAAATTGTGCTGATGGTGATTCTGATGATCCTCCAGATTCGGGTTCTTTCGACGGCACACAGCTGCTCTGGGACATCCCGTGGGCCATGACCCCTTTGGTTGGGGAGGGAGCTGGGTTTGAAAGTCGGAGCCTCAATCTGGGGGTGGAGGGGGTGCTGCTAGACAAATCTGCTGCCACCGCCAGAGGATTCAGCCTAATCCAACAAGGATATCTAATCCAGATAGGGGTTCCTTTTGGGGGGGAGGGAGGTTACAGGAAGGTACGTCGGGCCCATTCCAACTTCAGGCAGGAACAAGGTTTTGACGAACACAAATTGAGTAACAAATACGTGCAAGAGCAGGACTGTTGCGCTATGACAAACAGCAGATTTTACATCTGATGGTTTTTTTTTTTTCCCCTCTAGAGTTTGGTGGTGAACAACATGTACAAGGAGATGTATGTGATCTACATGCTGTTCGAACACATCTTCTCTCTGCGGTATGAAGACGGCAGCAGCATCGACACGAGGCACAGACTGCTTCGAGTGCTCGACACACCCCTGCTCTGCCGTCCACCCTTCAGCCTTGATCGTAAGTCTTCCAGTTTACAAACCAATAAAGGCCTCATTCTACTTTAGAACTAGGTTTTACGACATCGCTTATCGTTTCCTCCTGGCTGTATCCCACTGTCTCCCTGATCTCGTCAACGTCTCTTTATAGTAGTGACAGTATGAATCGTACAAATGTGAACAATAATGCACAGTTTCATGTCTACTGGAAGACATTCAGTGTTGACTTCAGGTCACGGGGGTGTAATAAGTTGAAACCAGTTCAACTTTCACACCTCACCAATCACTTTGTAATGTGGGCGACCATGTCAGTTTTCAGATAGTTACCCCGTTTATTGCATCTAAAAGGAGGTTGCGATTGAAATGCACGTTCTTCGAAGCAGACTGACCTTCAAGGTTCATATTACCAGTTCATGTTAACGTGGCGATCACTACATCAAAAGACTATAGTCAACTCTTTAATACAAGAGTGCCCCAAATTCTTTAGTTTATTCAAATCGATGAGCATTTCTGTTAAATTCATTATCTTTGGATTTTAGACGGAACAAAAACGGTTAAATTCATAACTGTTCCAGCTCTCAGACAAAAACATAACATTGGACATCATTCAACTATAAAATGATTTTCACTCGAGTGTTGTCTGACATCTTCTCTCTTGACTTCGGTTTCTTCCTGTAGAGACCAATAGTGACGGCCAGGTGTTCAGTGTCTACCTGGGAAACATTCCTGCTGATGTCATATTGGAGGACGTTCTGATCAATGGGAAACGGCTAATGATGTCGGAGAGCGTTGAACAGGGCTACGGCATCAGTCCTGTTGTTCATATCAATGGCAGCCGAGCATACGAGCTCCGACTGCCTTTTGAGGACGCCGTTGTCCACTTGATGGTGAGGGCTTCACACAGAACCCATAGCACCTCCTTTGACCTGTTCTGGAGGTAGTAGTTACCATTTGTGTGTGATGCGAGTGACTCATTGGGATAGATGGCACTACCACAATCTTAGCATTAATGAAGATTTAGCCCATTTCTTTCTGTATTTATTTTTTTATTCTCTGTGGATTTGGTCAGCAGTTTAGGGTGTTATGTTGTGGGCAGAGTTAACCTAATCTGGATTTGGGTTGGCTGTGGTCTAGTTTTGGCTAGTGTGGTTACAGGAACTTGTCTCAAAAACAGGTGAACAGTGGAAACAAATGCAGAACTGGAGGATGTAGATATGATGCATTACTTTCCTGAGGAGTAAAAAGATTAGCCTCAACACGCACTATATGGAAGTGATGGTATTTTAATTAACTAATAATTTTCATTAGATTAGTCCTGCAGGATCTATTACACTGATCATGACTAGTCTTTTCAAGTGAAGGGCAGAGGTTGAGTACAATGTGGCAGAAACGCAAGCCATCTCACGGAAACAAAGTACAGCTTTTAGAATACCATTCTTTGAAACCCTCTCTGAGACACTTGCTGTGTATTTTTTTTCTTTTTTCCCAACAGCACCTTGGTCCAGGTGTGGTGCAGTACTCCATAGATGTAAACTTCACTTTAACCATCATGCCTCAGAGGGACCCATACTACCATCACACATTAATCACAGCACAAGTATTCAGTGCAAGTAAGTATATTTATGCCTACTCTTTGCTGCACTCTGGTGCTAAAAATTTGATTTGCCTTTTTAAATTGGTTTACAGTAATCGTGTGATTTTATTAATAAAATAGTTTTATATACCCATTAGTACAGCTTTGTTTGAAAATGCACTTTCTCCTTCTACAGTCCCCCCAGAGATCACAGGTCAGTGTTCAGATGGCGGAATCGCCTTCAGCATGGTCAGACCGCCTGGAGCTGAGAGTCTCTGGGAGGTGGATTTTGACCATGAGCCTCTAACATCACAGCTGGCTGCCCAAAGAGGGTACCACCTCCACAACGACACCCACAGAACCACCCTGGAAGTCCCTGTGTTTTCCATCGGCTACACTTACGAGGTAAGAGTCCACAATGCATTGTAGTCCTCTATTATGTAATGCTGAAAGTATACAGATGAGATCAAATCCTTTAATCGCACAGCGGGAAGTTACAGCGATATACTGTAGCGGCAAGCAAGATATGAGTAAACACTGACAATTAGGGTTGGGTATCGTTTGTATTTTAACGATTCTGATTCTGGTTATCAATTCCGGTTCTTTGAGGGGTGGGGTCAAAACGGGTCCTGCTGTTTTATTTTTTTTTTTTTTAACATAAGACCCTATGGTCATTAGTGATGTGTCGTTCACGACTGAATCGTTCACTGAACTACTCGTTTGAAAGGAACTAGTAGGAACGAGTCCTCTCAGAGAGTAAGTAGTTCATTTGACGCGCA